>PVKS010026344.1:0-28859 GCA_004027875.1 Aplodontia rufa | reverse complement strand
ACTCCTGGAGATAATTGCAATATCCAGAATATTTACACATTTTATACACATTTTATATTATTTTGTTAAATTCGTGTAAGGTTGTTCAAAAAATAAAAAAAAAAATTAATAATGTTCTCATTATTACCTGATTCCCCTCTTCCCATTAATTGAGAGCTCTTTGGAACTTCAAGGATTCTTTTTGTACTTATTCAACACAATGCCAGGAAACCAGTGAATACCGAGTATATAAATGTATATCATAATTTCTATGAAAAGAAAAATTATACTTCCAAGATTTGAGAAATTTCTGAACCATGGCTTGTAATTATTGGAGATGTACTATGATACTATAAAGACTAAGGTTTTAAACTTCTACAGTAGAGCTTTCATTTTCAATAAATTATGTAATCAAATATTTGTCAAATGTAATTTCAAATATGAGACTGAGATATTTTAAACTCAGTAATGCATTTGGACAAGTAAATATTATGTAAATGGGAAGGGCTAAGCATGACTCATTTTTTAAAAAGTAACTTTTGTTAATATTTTAAGATTTGCCTATAAACTGTGCCTCTAACTATAATTTACTTTGAACCTACTAAAACCAACATATTAACTCATATATCTTGAACTTTACAGCATAAACAAGAGAAATTTTGCAAAATTAAGGTGTGAATTTAGGGATTCCATTATGATGGCCCTCCTTTTCTAACCCTTCCCCATCAGCTGGGTGAGCACTGGGGTGTCCATTTTCCCACATGGTGATGGTTTTGCACTTTGCTTCATCAGGTCTCCCTTGGGCCAAGAACACATTTTAGACATAATTATGTGAGCAGTCTGTGGCAGTGGAAAACCAAAGTTAACTGAACCACATGGAAATAAAACCCATGTCATTGGTGTCATTACCAGTATACTCTAACCAACATAGTTAACCTCAATATAAATAGCAGGCAAAAATAGCAAAACATTCCATCTTTTGGAGAAATCAGTCCCTTTGGAAAAAATGTAATAAGATGGAAACACCTGGACTCATACTTTTTGGATCAAAAGAAGATACAAGTATTGGTTTCATTTTTTTCTCCACATCCCTGTTTTATTTTATGTTTTTAGTTATACATATATAATGGCTGAAAAATTCAAACCATTGGAAAAAAGTGTATGATGAGCAGTAAGCATTATTCATCAGCACCGACATATAGATGCACCCCTTGATACCCTCAAAAGTCAATCTCTATTATCACTTCCTAAATTTTACTTTCGATTCTGTGTACTTGTAAATGCATTTGCTCTTTGTGTGTGCACATGTACAATCCTCTCATTTTCTTTTAAATGGTAACAAGTTATGTACCTTTAAAAAAAAAAAAAGGACAAATCTTTACCCTTCTGGAATTACTTCTGTTGATAACAATGTTGCATGGACCATACCTTATGCATTCTACCCCAGCAGACAAACGGCAGGGTGGCTCAAAAATCAGAGAACTACTCATCTTTCTCCTATTGAAGTGAAACTTCATTGAAAGCCAAATTCTGTATTGTGTTTTAGCATATATCTGGAATGTTATATTTTTATAATCTATTTGTCCAGTCACTGACTTAACATGGCTTTATGGTTTTAATAAAAGAGGAAAGATCATCTAACTACACATCACACAGTAGATGAAAGATTGCTATTTTCTTATGCATACTGTTCATGGATTGCTCTCATCAGTCTCAAACCCTAAGTATAATATATAATATTATTAAACCAAGGATAAAACATTTGGTTTAACAATCAAGTAAAAAGTATGAACACAATATTGCTGCATATATGGAGAAACAAATATTTTCACTCATTCCTAGTAATACTGTAAACCAGGTACAACCCCATGGAAGAAAATTATGCAAGCCCTATCAACAGTATCAACATGTATACTCTTTCATTTATCAGTTCTAATTTCTGGGATTTATTCCACAGACATCCTCTTACTCATGTAAATGATTTTCGCATGTTGTTAGTACCTGCAGTGTTGCATCAAAAACTGATAGAATGTTAAATTCATATGAGTAGGGAAATTTGTTAAATAAATTATAGTATATTCAAACAATGAAGTTTCTACATTGTTAAAAACAATGAGCTAGTTCATTAAACACTATTACAGAAAAATCTCCAAGAAATAGTAAGTAAAAAACAAGATGTTGAACAGTGTGTAGTATGCCACTAACTTGGTTAAAAAAAAATCAATAGAAAAAGAATATGTATTCTTATTTGCTTATAATTGTGCAAGTGATTCCAGGAAGTATGCATAAGAAAATAGGATGTGTAACTACATGGAAGGGAATAGCGTTGAGAGTAAGATTTTTCAACAAATCCTCTAACACATTTTAGTCTTGAACCCTGGAATCAATGGTAAAACAAAGTATTTATTGAGAACCTATTATGTTCTAAGAACTGTAGAACAGTTTTCTTATTATTCTTGTTACTTTCCTATTATTCAATTCAGTGTCATAAAACACTCAAAAACTAAAGCTCCTTACATAGCTGTGATTTGTTGAGGAGGAAAAAAGCAACGTAGATACTAGCATTAAGTAACAGCAAAAAAGCATTGTTCTGAGCTATGGCAAATTTTACTTAGGAATGAGAAAGAATTATTCATGCATTATGGATTATGGAAAATAATCAGCAGTGAAATCGAGCAGAAAATACCTGAACAAAATACAAAGATAAGTCAATTTAAAGAAGAGCATCACAGCATCTTAGATTATGGTTCTTTCAACATAACAACGTGATAAAATTATAGCTCATTTCAAGTACTCCTCAAAATTAACATATAAAGGAATATTAAATGCTGCAAATAAGAGAAACCAGTAAATACTCTCCTTAAAAGCATAGATATTAAAGTATCTGCTTATAGCACAGTAATGCTATCACAGTACAGCATAATAATGGCTATGATCTTCTGTTCTATGTAGTACAAATCATAAAAGCATAATTTGCCTTTCCATTGTTCTGAAATGATAAGCATTTTTGTCAAAGGTTCTTGATACATTTCAGAGCTTTTTTATTGTCTCTGATGAAATTATGTTAAAATCATCTCAGAAACCTCAAGATGATTCAGTAAAAGGGGGTGAAAAGTTAAAAGAAAAAAAATACATACACACTTAAAATAAAGGAATGAAAAGGAACAATTTTAAATTCTGAGATTAGAATATCAGGGAGAAATAAAAGGATCATATTAATATATTCAATGTACTTTTCTTAAATATGTAGCATTTGGTGAATACCACATTAGGACTTACTAGATTAGTACATTAGAATTGTTATTCACTTAAAAGTGTCATGAATTTCAACTGACTATTTGAATTCAATTAAAAAGCACCAAAGGATAGAATGGCAAAGCACTTACCTAGCATGCACAAAACCCTAGGTTCAATACCAGTACTGTAAAACAACATCAACAACAAAAATACCAAGATATTCATATTCTTTGGGAGCACATAAATTATTTAATATTATTTTAACTTAGCAATACTATATACTAAGTATTACTTAATACTGGCTACTTAACAACACTAAATTAAAGCAAATGGTATATCAAAGTGCTATTAATCAAAACTAATCTGAATAGGAAAAATGGACATAGTAAAATTTAAATATCAATAAGATTAGTGAAAATTCTGGGTTACAGTTGAAATACTGAGTTCAGCTCAATCCTTCAGGAAGGCTTGAATAGATCCAATCATGTTTTAAAACAATTTTTGAAACTCTTAAAAATGACTGTAACCAAAAGCATTGTTCTTAAAAATAAAAGTACTTACTAGGTAATAATGGCTACGCTCTCAAAACTATATGTCAGACAAACTATATACAAAAACTGCAGTATGCTCAAAACTATTCTGAAAACGAAAAACCATTTTAATAGACTATTCTGAATTATTTATAAAATTCTTCATAGGAGAAAGTATCTGTTGTATTGTGTGTGCCACTCTAATTTCTAAATATCAACTGTTTCTAGTTTCATTATATTTTGATTAAGAGTCAAATGAATTAAGATAGCACGCTACCAAGACACAGAACTAAATGGAACACTGGGTAAAGCAAAAAAGGCCTTCAGGAAAACAGTATTTTTTTTTTTTTTTTAAAGACAGAGGGAGCGACAGTGGGAGGAAAGAAGGGGGTTGAGGGGTAGAGAGAGAATCAATTTTATTTATTCATCTTTTTTTTTGTTTCTTTGACACTTTGTTTTTTATGTGGTGCTGGGTTGAAACCCAGGTCCTCATGCATATCACGCAAGTGCATTAACCACTGAACCACCACTCCAGCCCTCAGGAAGCAGTTCTCTATCATGGGCAGCCTGAATTGAGATATGTGCAAATACAAATATCCCTATTTATCATCATAATAAGAAAATGTTCAGAAAGCCACTTAATGATTTATATAAGAAGACAATCCCATTTAATAATAGGTCATTACAGAAAATATTTTATTCATAATTTTCCATAATAAAGTTCTCTCATATTTAAGAGTAGATCTGTAAACCACAGAGAGGAAAAGTGTCACAGAAAAGAGATGTAATAATTAATAAGATATTCAAGATACAAATAAAATGAGAAGAAAAATAAACTGAAGAGGACAATGACTTCCACACAACAAAATGACTTAGAAATAATAAGTTCATTTTGTTTTAAAGCTATACCATCAGTTTTATAATGTTATCATCATTACACAACTCTATATTGCTGAAGCCAAGGGATACTTCTCTATTTCCGCCTTAGGTGGGGTCTCTTCAGCACTTGACGCTGCTGAACATGTTCTAGTACCAATAGCTCATGTTTTCTTTGGCTTATGGGACACTCATGTCCACAGGCTCCTCCTATCCTTTTTTGTCACTCCTTTGTACTATCCTTTAAGAATTCCCTTTCCCATCTGTTATGGTTTGGATGCAGGGTGTCCCCAAAAGCTCCTTGTTAATGCAGGAATATTCAGAGGTGACATGACTGCATTATGAGAGCTGTGACCTAATAGGTCCATCCTAGTGTGAATGACTGGGTGGCAACTGTAGGCAGAGCAGTGTGACTGGAGGTGATTGATCACTGAGGGGTAACCTTGAAGGGTTCATCTTCCCAGTTGCCTTTTGACCCTTCCCTCTCTCTGCTTGCTGACCCTGCCATGAACTGAGAGCTCTCCTCTGCTGGGTCCGTCAGCTGTGATGTGCTGCCTCACCGTGGATGAGGAGCAATAGAGTTGGCCATCTATTGACTCAGAACTCTGAAATCTTGAGCCCCCAATGAACCTTATTTCCTTTACATTGTTCTTGTTGGGTATTTTAGTCACAGCAATGAAAAAAATACCATGGCTAAAACTTAAAAAGTACTATTTACTGGGTTTGCTCCTTAATCTCTGCAGATTAATATCCAAGATGTGTATAGATCTGGTTCCAGAATATAACTTTCCTCGTTCAGCTGCTCCCAAGCCCCACGGCCAGCCAGAAAGAAGCCTATCCCAACCTGGTAGGCTGCTTCATGAAACCCTGTTCTTAACATGCTGCTCACTCTCTTTTGGAAAGCCTTTTTTTGGGGGTCTGGATAGCTTCTACCTAACCTTTAAACATTAGATACAATGTGATCTCTAAGAATTTTCCCATAAATCCCTCGGATGTGATGACTCATCTCTCTGCTTCCACAAAATTCAGCTCACATAATAGCATTCAGCATCCTACTTTGAAATCACTAATTTACATATCTGCTTTCTTAGGAGACTATAAACTCGAGGCCAAACACATACATCTTTTCTTCTAAAGTTCTTTTTTATTGACTAAGAAGTATAAAAGGCATGCAGAAAATGTTATCAAATGCACAGCTCTGTAAATTACTATAAAGTACACATCTGTGTTAACAATTACCCAAATGATATCTTATCTGACTTTGTTTCCCTAGTAAGTAGTACATAATAAGTATTTAATATACAACAAACAGCAACAAATGACATTAGTCAGATGAGTATATTAATAATGAGAAATCAGCCCAGTGTTATAATGTAAAAATCAGATTTTAGGTATCAAAATTATATATCACTTACAATGGGGAAATCTTTAGTCTAGAACTGAAATTTGCAATTCAACAAATACGACTTTAAATAACAACCTTGCCAAGAAACAAACAAATACCTTGGTCTAAACTCAAAGATTTGGGTGCCCCATGTAATATTACTTTTTTTCACCACATAATCTTTTTAGTTGAGTTATATAAGACAGTCACAGAATCTCTCTTAGAGTAAAACTTGGAAAGGAAATATGCAATCTACCAGCAGCTAAGCAACTCAGCTATTTAGCGGTGAACATGTCAGAAAGATTGATGAAAATGGAAACAGCTATACCCATGTGCCCCATGGGTAGCTGAGGCGGGAGATGGTAAGCCAGGTGGGCAGAGAGAATACTATAGGGACAATGCCAAGAACCAACTGCTAAAAATGACAGCAGCAGATACGGCCACTGACATGGGACTAAGAGATAGATTGTCTCAATTTATGTAAAAACAACCTGCAGCCTAGAGATCAACCAGCAGGAACTTAAATGTAGAAAGGCTATATAAATCCACAGAGGCAGCTGTAAACCAATGGGGCTCACTATGAATATAACCCTTAGGAGGGACTAGCGGTCTCCTGGGGAGTATTCAATTTTTATTGTTGCTCACAGAATGGCATCCCTACCAGACTCAAATAATTATTTAACCAAACTTAAAAATTTGCATTCAATTTTAGTATTACATTTTTATATCCCTGTTTGTTCTGAGAGGTATAATACAAAGGATATGTGCTTAAAAGGAATCATCATAGTGACAATGACAACAAAATAGCTAAAATTTATGAGCATTTAGTGCTCTAATCACTATGCTAAAGGTGTTTATGCATTTTCCTGTTTAATCTTTATCCAATTATGTTGAGACTCTTATTTTCGCCCATTTTACAGGAGAGCAGACAGGTTAAGAGGTGGAAAAATGCTTAAAAAACTGGGAATTATCAAAACTGGACATCCAGGTCTGACTTAGAACCTGTACTTTTCTGTTATGCTAAATTATCCAAATTCAAATGATTTCCTTCTATGATACAGACTTTTAAATTCAAGTGTTTGCCTTCAGTCATGATGAAAAGATGCTCACAGAATTCCTCAAAAGCAAACAGAAGGAGGGTTATGTACGGTGTCCAGATTGTTTGAGTTTTCCCAACATCACTAATAAATTTCACATTCATCTCATTTGACATGTCAAAGCCTTACTGAGGGAAAAGTGGCAAATTTAGATTGAATCATTAATTAAGACCTGTCTATAATTTCAAAAACTAAATTATTATGACTATTGGTGCTCAACTACTTTATGAGAGCCAAAAGGACATTTGGATATTTTGCAGTTTAAAAACAAAAAAGGCAAGAAAAGTAAAATATGGGAGGACAGGTAACACAAGGAATGGCTACTGGCTCGCCAGTCATAGAGCAGACTACAGAGAAAAGATTCTTTCTATCACATGGACCCAGTAGAAACTACTCTGTTTCTTAAAGAAGCAGAAGTAAAGAAAACATCCAAAAGTTGGGTTGGCCACTTTGTAACACTAAACTATATTATAATTACAGGAGGAATAAATTGGGAGCTAAGTAATCCATCCAGTTAGAACACAAATGATGCTGGGAAATAAGCAGATATGGGTTCAAATTCAACTCTGAATCAACAGGGTCAATCGCTTAACCTGTGTTGTGATCATTACACAGAAAACAGATGAATGCTTTTAGCATGCCAAAAGAGGCAGGTTTTTTCAGAATGCTTCTTCCTTCCATAAAAGGAAATGTGTAGTGTATGTTTAAAACATTATCTCTGTAGCACGCTACATAGGTTAAGATCCCCCTAATAGCCAAGAGATTGGAGAAATTACTAACCTCTGTTCTTTAGCTTCCTCATCTGCACAAAGGGAATGGGCAGTTTCTAAATATTTAATTAGATAATGAATGCAGAATATGCTTATATCCTTGGACATGACAGGATTCTTGAGAGGAATTACTTTGATTCCAATGTGCAACATCCAAGAATCATAAGCATTTGATATTCCCATTTATTTTATTCCATATAAGACACTATTTAATAAGTCTGCTTCGCTTTTCCCAAATCATTTTTCACAAAAGTTGAAAGAACTTGTGATCAGCAGATAATTTAGATATTGCAACAAAGACTCTACCATAAAATAAAACCAAGTGGTATACAAGCATACTCTGCATCTTATTCACAAATTTAGAACAATTCACGATGTGCATTCACCATTCAAGATAGTATCAATGTGCAAAAGAAAAATTACCTAAGGACTTCTGACAAGAAGATCGCTGTAGATGCACTAGAAGCACTCTTGCTATGCACATCTTGAAATGCTGAATAAAATAAATACATAATGGAGTTCACAAGGAAAAAGAAAAAGGAAAGCCTAAGGAGCAGAAACAAGTTGTAGCTGCAGAAGTATGTGAGGTGGGGATGAGACTGGGGTGAAGGACTGTCAAGCCCAAAGACAGAGCAAACTACTAGCTAGAGTGTAGGATTTTAACATCCATTAAATGACAGGAAATTAGGCCTGGGACCCGCCCTGAATAGGCAGAAATTTGGAACTGATATTCCTGCATTAAACTGGAATCCTTTTTAAATTCATATTTTCCAATTATTAGCATTAGCATCCATAAAAGTCATTGGGGGGCTGAAGCTTGCCTGGCATGCAATTCATGTACATGAATTCAAACCCCAGCACCATGTACACAACAATGTCTCAGAGTACTGAAAGCCACATGAAAAACTACATAAAATTGTTTCCCTCTCTATCTCTCTCTCTCCCTCAATCTTAAAAAAAATTATTGGGGAGGCTTGTCAAAACTGATTCATCTACAAATTCTTATCCAGCAGGTCTGGGAATCTGCATCTCTGATGACTTCACAATGCTGATGCTGCTGGTCCATAAACCAAACTTAGAATATTAAGGCTGCATCATCGTGGAAAAGGGTCTAAAATTATCTTCCCTGAAACTGGGAGATGGAAGCTTGTCTTTGACCAGGCTCCTATGCTGTGTACCAGTTTGGAGTAAAACTGTCTACTGCCTGCATAGCATATGAATGCCATGATTAAGAATTAACACTGAAAAAATTGAGTTGATGATTTGTCTGTAGCCATGGAAAAAGTGAACACAAGAAAGAAAAATGTCACAAACCAGATTATGTGAAATTCACATGTAGATAATCATAAGCAAAAATTTTAAACATATACAAGGTAATGTTTCTATACATATGTATAGGCCCAATGAAATCTAGATTAAAAGATTTCCTATGTATAATCTCATTTCTCTTGAATCCCTTTAAATGTGGTTGTTGAAGATTCTGATTGTGTAAAAAGCTAAGATGAAAGCTATTTATACAAAAATGGTAGATTCTAACTCAATTAATAGTTTCTTCACAGGACAGAAGTGAGATTTACTGAACAAAAGTTATAGGATGTGATTATAAACCAAATTCTAGAGTTCAAACAAAATCGTGTAAAATGATTTGAGAAGTTATAGTAATTACTAACCAGTTTAAAATATATAGATAAGAAAGTTAGAGACAAAGGGGAGGAGGGCTGCATCTAGATTAGGTTTTGAAATTCATTAGCTTTCTTATTTCTCAGATGTCGTGCTCCAACTCTGCTGTGATATACTTTTTGCTTTGGCTTCATAGGATCGCTAACTTCAGCATTTTTCACTGATAATTCAAGTCTTGTGCTGTTTACAAGGGGTTTCTTGTTTCTTTTTCCACTCAATATCATATGAAAATCATGCTGTTTTTTTTCAATGACTCATATCTTACAGTATGTTATTAATTCCAAAACAATTCCTGTTAGTGACTGGGATGATAGCCCCAAAAGCTTGAAGGCTAAAATTAGACCTTTTGGCTTTGGGTTCATTCATGGACAGGTATGTGCATGCTATGACCTTTCCCCTCTTCATCTGCTCATTTCTTACAAGACAACACCATAAGGGCTGAAATCAGAAATGGAATTGCTTGCTGAAGTTTTAAAATTGAAGCAGATAGGTACAGTGGACTAAAAGAAAAACATGAGCACACAGATGACTTTAGGGAGCTCTTTGTGGCATTATTTATGCAGTTAAAACTGTATCTCTATTTACTTCTAATAAAAAAATTAAAAAAGGAATGTGCATTAGACTGCATTTTGTTTGCTTAATTTTACATTTAGACAAAGATGGCATCTTTGAATGTTTTACTTCTCATTAAATTGGACCTCCAAGCTTTCCTATCTCCTGCCAATCCTTTACAGTTAAAGCAATGTCTGTTTCAGGTTTTATCAGCTTTGGTCAGATATATAAAGTATTATAATTTATATTCATATTTTCTATAACAAAAAGGAAATATATTTGCTAATTCTGTGAAGCAGGAAAATAGGAAACAAAATGTCACATGACTAATCACATAGGGGGCACTCAAAAAACATTTGGTACATTTTAATGATAAAGTAAAGCAGAGGTCAATAGCTTTTTCTATAAATGACTAAATAATATTTTAGGTGTTACAGGCCATATGATCTTTTTCAAACATTTAATTCTGTTATTATAGTGGCACAGCAGCCTTAGACAATATTAACAAATGAAGACAGTAGTCTCTCTGTAAAATTTTTATTTATGGACATTGTAATTTGAATTTTTTAAAATTTTAATATATTCTACAAAATACTATTCTTTTGATTTTTTTTTAAGAGAAAGAGAGGGGTGGCAGGGGGAGAGAGAATCAATTTTTATTTATTTTTTCATCTGGACTTTGTTTTTCTGACACTTAGTTGTGTATGCTAGGGTTCGAACCCAGGTCCTCATTCTTCATGCATGCTAGGCAAGTGCTCCAACCTCTGAGCCACTACTCTAGCCCCCTTTTGATTTATTTTTAAAAGTATAAAACCCATTCTTAAAAAGGTGAACAAAAAGAAGTAGAAAGCCAGAATCATCCTGTGGCTGTAGTCTGTGGATGCCCAAAATGGGTTATTTAGTGATTTCATAAGCCATCTGAATCTTCTATTCACAATCATATGTGAAAGATATAGGATTGAATTTTACAGCAGAATAAGAAATAGGAACAACTACCAAAAGCACGGGCAACCATTAAACCATTTAAAGGGTATACACACTTTTACCTGAATTTATTTTTTCAAATAGCTTTACATGAGACCTATATCATCCATTTAAATCCTTGTACCCACAGGCTGAACACAACACACAAGAACATACGGAAACACTTCAGTTGTATTTTATAACAATCTACACATGAAGATGTATTAAGGGCAGGGATTCTGAATCTGGGATCTGTACATCTATACTTAGAATCAAGCATTAGTGTTTGGACAGCGGGGTTCTTGAATTCTTGATTTTTAAAGTTATAAACAAATATTTGTGCATGCGTGAATTTTTCTGGTATAACTTTCATTAAATTTTCAAGTGATCAGTGGTTCAAAAACAAGTGATTTAAGACTGTAACTGATTATCAAATAGGTCCATTACAATTTCCTTGAATCTTTAATACCTAAAAACAATATCATGTATTAAAATAAACCATCTAAAATTTTGATATTCCAATTACTGTGACATACATTTAGAAAATTTATCGTTGTCTTTGAGAAGTAATTTTTAAGGTATCAGATTAGTTCTTTTATTCAAACCAACTTCAAGGGAAACTGTATTACTCTTAAAAATCACAAAACACTACAAAAATACACAAAACATGAAAAAAAAAAAACAAACTGGAGGCAAAGTACATAAAGTTCATCGACTTTTCTTTCCTAAAGCAAATCTTACATATGCATTTGTTGAACAACTACTGCAAGCTTTAAATTTCCAATATTAATACTAAAAATACCCACCTAAAAAAGACAAAATAATTACAAAAATTATCAGAACAGAATGTGCTTTCTCTTAATGCCACATACCTGGTAGCCTCAACTTTTAAAGTACAGTCAGGAAAAAAAAAAAAAAGCTTTTCTAACTAAAGACATCCTATGTCCACAAAAACATGAATTTGAAAGACACAGGAAATGTTATAAATTGGCAAAAGAGATGCCCTAACATCTGAGTTTCTAAACAATTGTACCTTTTATTTACATATGAAATCTGCAGGGCTTTTCTGAGAGTTTGATGACCAATGTACAGAATCTCATCACTGATGTTGGCAGGATACTGTAAGGACCATTGCAAATGTTCAAATAACATTTCACAGGTAAACTTATGAATGAATACTACAATAAATATATTTTGTTATATTAATATAACTGCAATAAATCACATGTATTTAAAGAAATATTTAGAAATTATTTAGTTCAAGAATAACATGGGAGAAACAATATTCAGAATTAAAAAGACCATTTTTTAAAAAGCTCCAATAAAGTAAAAAGCAGTGTCTCCTCGCTCATATTGTTGGTGTTAGACATAATAGAACTAGAGCTATAATCCCACCAGGCCAAGTCCCACACCAAAGATTACATTCAATATCCTTTATGAGTTTTGCAAGCAACATAACACATTTACCTTACTTTGGCTGTGCCTGTTTAAACCAGTTCAAAATCTCTTTAGCAAAACCCTACTGAAGGCAGTTTAGTTCTTATAAGCAAGAGTATTAGTGAAAACGATTAGACTACAAGGACAGAAAATGTAGAGAACTTCACACTGTTACACATCCATCTGGTGGTTTGACAGATCAAACCAACCCCGAAAGGCAACCTTCCTCTTGATTAGTAAGTACTTGATTTCAGACATGTGCTTGAGATTATTTAGAAACCAAGGTGATAGACTAGAGTGGTGGCACAGCGGTTACGGAGCTTGCCTGGCAATCACAAGTACGCAAGTTCAAATACCACTACCACGTACACAACCAAGTGTAGGAGCAATGAGAGTAAATAAAATTGATTCTCTTTTTCTCTCTTACTTAAAGAAAAGAAACAGATGAATGGATCTGGCATCCTAAATAGTGAATGCTGGCAATAAAGTCTTTGCTTTTCCATACTTGGAAATACCATCTTGGTCTATTTATCAGCATCTTTGTATTTTTAACCCAATGCGTATTTTAATTACCTCTATTGCTGTCTTTAGATATATTATGATGTATTCAAATTACGAAAAGTGCTTTGTAAAATGGTCACATGCAATAAAAGTTAGAAGACAATGTATTTAATCATATTTGAAACAATTTCAAAATAAGAACTGGCTTGGCTTTCTTTAACAAGGTTAATTTTCAACATTAACTATAACTATGGGCATCTATTATAGATGACCAGCATCCATTTTCCCTAAAGAATGTGCCCAAAGTTTATTCTGGCAACCAACCTTCTACCACTCTCACCTTACAGTGTTATAGTAGGGCTAACCCCACTATTTAATCAATGAGACAACCATTGTCTTTTGGCAACAGGAAATAAATTTACAGGTAGAAAATGTGATCAGGTAAATTAAAGTCAAAAACATCAGCCTCAGGACTTTTATTGGAGTTATTGTGGAGTAAACACTTGCTTACTAAGATGGTAGAATGTGAGCACACAGCTACCAGAGACAAGTTGTCACTACTTGGAGAGAGCTGAGCTGAGAAAGAAGTTCACCTGAGGGGAAGCTTTAAACATAAAAGGGTTAATAGAGGGAGGTGGAAAGAATTTTCTTTTCTCATAGTTAGAATATATTTGCTTAAGTTCCCAATCCAATAAATACCGCCCATGTTCCTGTTTTATTGGCTTATGTCACATCAACCAAGATTCCAGACTAACAGGATAGTTTCTAGAATTAACTACTTTCTTCCAAATGACTAAGATTTTATTATTTAGCCACAATCAAAAGAATTTGATTTTGACTTCTCAATGAAGTCTGAATTCTAATTCTGATTCAACAATGCAAATTGTGTAGGATTTGACTAAATCTTTTCAGGCTGGTTTTTTTACCTTTGAAATACACATCAACTATATATCTTGCAGAGTTGGGAGGATTAAAACCCCAGTGTGTTAAATGTCTAATGCAGTTGACACTTGGTAAATTGCATTTCCTCCTCATTTGTGGTAAAACAGAAGGATTTTTATATACTTATTTACATATTTTTCCATTTCATGGGTTGGAGGCCAAAAAGGCTTCTCTGAGAAAATATTTTCAAATTAAAAACAAAAAAGATAATCCTTAACACACCAATAAAACATTTTTAAGGTAGAGATACCTGTGTTGAGAAAGTAAGAAATGATATATTAGAAATAGGCCATTTATAAATAAAGCATTTGAGTAAAATTCTTTTACACAAGCAGAAGTCTTTTAAAATCACAATGAAATGAAGTAAAGTGTAGGTAGGCCTATGATTTGCACCTAAGTTTTCTGTGATTTTTGTTTCTTGATTTTTAATGGGATTGAGGTTGGCTTACTCAATCTCAGTTTCTGTAACTTTTGAGTCACATATTTCCAGGATACTATATTTCTAGAGGCACCTCAAGAATCAGGTACCCTGGTAACAAAACATTTTTTGTTTTGTTTATTTTCTTATAGACAAATCTGTTTAAATACAATTTAATATGTTTTACCATGTGGTTAGCTATTAGTTCACCCAAACAACTCCATGATGAATTCAGCTAACTGATACATTCCTAAAAACTTGTCAACTAGCATAAAAATCTAGGATATTAAAGTTTTATTTTTCCCAAGAAACCCATGCAAGATGACATTTTCACATAGTTACTGTCTAGTCTCAAACAACAAAAAAAGTCCTTTGTTTTGTTCAATTTTACTCTAGCAGTGAACAATGTCAACAGTTACATCAGTGGTTTAAAAGCTAATAAAAATCATCAATTATTACCACTAAATATTTATATATGTTTACAAACTAAGATGACACTGACTCTTCTTACATGGCCCTAAATTGCGAGTGAAATTTGAGTTCATAAACTGAAACAAATTTATTGTGAATTATGACATTTGTGATTTTGGAGAAAAGATAATTCTGTAAGTAACTAGAATTGAATACCTTTTTACCAAAATAAATTAGTATAGTGATGAAATATAATATTGGATAACTAAAATTTCTATAGGCTTTCCAGCTTATACTTCAATATGAAGTAAATTTATTAGGAGAACACTTTTTTTGGATGGCACTAAAATGGTTTACACTATGAAAGATTCCTTGGCAAATGAAAAAGCAACTCTCTAAAGAAGTGCCCCCAAATCTGCTTCCCTAAGAAATTAGTCATATGGCAGAAACCACAAGTTATAATGAAACTTTACTTGCTATAGTAATACACACATTCCTTCAGAATAAAATAGAGAAAAACTTCAACTCCCTGGGCCAATAAACAAACATTGCTTTGAAATTCACATAATTTGTTCTTGTGGCAGAGTCTGCGCAAGTATTTATTGTTTAAGAATTTACTATATAATGAAAATTTGTTATCCAGTCTACATATAAAAGGACAAAGCAATAACTCTGTAGTAATCTAGAATCCCCAAAAGCTAATCAGGGCATAATCTGATATAATGCAAAAAGAAATAATCTTATTATAAACATTGTCTAAAATTATCTATGAGATGTTTTATTTGGGCTTTTTTTAATTTTAGGGCAACTGCAAAAGAATACTTGCAATGTCAACTTTCAGGAGGATAATATTTTATCTTTATAACAAGAAATTTAAGCCAATAGTTCTACTTAAATGAATACAATTGAAAACACAGAATTTTATAGGTGGAAAAATTATCACTCTTGTTATTTATAACGACTCCAATTTTTAAAGCACTTAATGATCAAAAGCAGATTTAGTGATCACCCCTTTGAGCCTGTGACAAAACACTGAGGATTCTTCAGCCAAGAAATATAAAATATGCTTTACTGCCATAACACACATACATGCATGTACATATATACACACACAAATATCACATAGAAACAGCATTGTCATCTAATTTTGAAAGGTATTAATGGAGTCAATAACAATTTCATAATGAACAGGAACAACTTTTAGGAAGAGAGAAGGAAGAGAATGCTGTTTTCAGAGAAGTGAAAACTGCAGTATGTTTAGTATTAAAATTTAAATGATTGGAATAAAGTACTAAAGAGGTAAAAAATAAAATTAAAAAATTAAAGGCTACAAAGAGTTTTAGATACTATCAAGAATGTTGACTCATCTTTATTCTTCAATAGGAACGACAACACCACTGCTATCAGTTTCTATATATGATTCAGTGGTTGCTAAAATCAATGGGTGACAATCAGGAAGGCTAATCTTTGATTTGAAGTTTTAACTGTAACTGACAAAGCCTGCATCAATTTCATTTTCTCTTGCTCTGTAAATGTACACAGTGCAATACTCATTTATTCATGCAATTTAACTCAATTCCATCTATCCCACCAATTCAAATCCATAAACATATCTACTATTTGTCAGAATGCTATCAGATATGTAAAGAAAGAGCAAAGGTCCTGTGTCTCAGAGAGTTTGCCACAAAAAGTAGAATCTATACAAGTATTTCCTTAAAGTAGAATATGACCTGCATGAAGACAGGGCTTTCCGCCTATTTTGCTTGGTAACATATACACAAAAAGCATAGATCAACTGCACAATTATTGAAAAAGAGGTGAAACTGAAATCAAGGTTTGTATGGCTACAAAGGCCATGTTCTTAGCCAAAGTTATTCGGCAGTCCTGTACTCTGATTTCTTATAAAATAATCTACTGATTAAAAATTGGCTTCTTTTATTATGTATCAAATTACACATGTGAGAAGCAACAGAAAGCAAGATGAGTAGTAACGAACGATCAATCAAAAAAATGAAAATAGATACTATGACCATTGTGCATACATTCATAGTTTCTCTATATTTACACTGGCCCTTAATAATGTACATTTTCTGTCCTTTATTATACAAAGACAATTATACTATAGTATACCATACTAATACTATACTGTATTATACTATACTATGCCGTTCTATGACTTCATATTTACACTTAACATTAGACTCTACGTTGTTGGTGAGTCGATAAACACATCCATATAACGCACTCATTTTAACAGTTTTTAGTATTCCATTCATGAATATACTAGTTTTTCTGTTCCTCTGTGGATTGAGTGGGAGGCATGTGGAATGTTCCCAGTTTTACTTTATTTTTGCTTTAATCCTTTTGCAATTAGTGAATGTCTCCACATTATGTTCTAGTTCAAGTGTGCAAGAGTTTTTCTCTGGGCTGTATGCTTGAGCGGAACTACTGAGTCTTGGAGCAAGATAAAAATGATACTGAGTTATTTTCCAGTGCTCTGGTACCAGTTTACAAATAGATACATGAAAGAATGAATGAAAGTTCTATTGCTTTAGTTCTTAAATTTGTTATTATATACTTAAAATCAAAACCAAAAAATGGCTGTTAACATAAAAGGAACAACAATAACAAAAAGCTCACAAAGACTCTTTTATAAATTTCTTCCAGAGGGATGATACACATTGGCACAAGAGGTTTGCTATGTTAGTAGTAATACTTTTCACTCTAAAAGCTTCATTATAAAATTTCACACCATCATTAATGTACAAATCTAATTATTTCACTCTCCTTCTCAAAGCATTAAAGTTGTCACAGTGGCCTTCTAATTAGGGCAATGCTTCTCAAACAGCTCGCAAGCTCTCTTGATTCTGCCACGAGCCTCTGCCTGTTTTTCTATCCTTAGCCTTTTCTGTGATATTTTCTTCACCCCCAACCCCAGGTCTCTCGTATACTAGCGCCATACTCAGCTTGCCCAATTCCTCCAATAAGACTAACAGTTATTCTGCTGCTTTCAACCCTGTTCTCACACCTAGGATGACAAACAAGAGTTCCAACTATGTATAGCCATCTCATCTACCAGTTGAACTGTAGGTTTTAAGTTGGGGATCAAGTCTACCTCTTCTGTCCAATGTATTTTTTTTGCCTAGCTCATTGTCTGGTTCAAATTCAGACATCAATAAATAAAAAGATGACTCTATGTCCCTGGTTAAAATAAATCTGTTTCTACAAACAGGCATCCATTATTGGCGCACAAAAAATGTGAATTCTCAAGTTTAAATATCAGACTCTGGACAAGGACAAAGGTAAACAGATGAAGTACTATATACAAAGCTCTCTTAGGCCACAGAGTCTTTCCTGGGCATACATGTCTAGGATGGGAAGCATTTGAGCCATTCATGTTATCCAGAACATTTGAAATATCAGTAATTTCCCATGGAAGGAAAGCTGTCTATGAAGGGGAAAGAGATGAGACTAGAAATCTGGGTCACTTGGAGTCCTGCTTACTGTGTTTCTGAGTTGAGACTGGACACAGTTAAAGCAAGTCGTGATTCATTGTCACTCTAGAGTAACTTCTTTGGTTGTTTTCTGGAAGAAAAATGTATACCGAAACCAGGCTTTTTGCCAGAAACCCCTATTGCCAATTCTGACTTTACACTGACTACATTTTCAGAGATGAAGGATTTTGATGCCATATTCTTGAGGGGGATTTCTGGATTGGTAGTTTTAAAGCAATGAAAACATTCTCCAAGGATATATATGACTGTTTAGAAAATTCTGGAAGTAGCTATAATGTCAATATAGATATCCCATGAAGACACAAATAGGAAACAAGAAGAACAAAGTAATATTTTGAGCATGTTTGCTTTCAATAGTTTATATTCACAATTGGTGAGTTTCAGCCTGGTTTTATTTTCTAGATTGCAAACGTGAGAAGCTAAAGTTGTTACTCTCCCTTTATATTAAAAATCATTTCTTGGGCTGGAGCGGTGCCTTGGTGGTTATGGCACTTACCTGGCATGCGCGAGTACGTGGGTTCAAACCCCAGTACCACATACACAACAGTATTGGAGCAATGAAAGCCATGTGAAAAACTAAATAAAATTGACTCTCTTTCTATCTCTCTCACTGTCCCTTTCTCTCTTAAAAAAAAAAGTTTCTTCCCAACTTCTAGTCAACCTCATACCTCATATTCTAAATTTCTCTTTCTTTCTCTTCCCCGCCTCATTTCTGTTTTTTTCTATGAACTTGCTCCAGTGTATTTTTTCCATCTCCATAGCTAACACATTGGTCCACTTCCTTATGCTTTAATTATAATAAAAGCCCACTAACAGTTTCCTTACCTGCAATTTCTCTCTACTCTACTATGTTTCCAACACAGACATCATTATTTCCCTGACATAAATCCTAATACTTCTCATCTTAGATTAGAACGACCAATAGCTTCCCACTGCCTGGTTTAGCAGTGTGCACTCACCATAACATCAGCAGCATGTCATTAATATATAACCCTGCCCCAAGCTACCAGGCTTCCAAATGCAACATTTAAAACTTTTAAAAACTATTTCCTGGGAATGGATCACTAGCTTGGCAGTTAAAGCACTTGCCTTGTATGCACAAGTACACAAGTTCAAACCCCAGCACAATAAAGTGTCCGAGAAATGAAAGACACATGAAAAACTAAATAAAAATTGCTTCTCTCTCACTGTCCCCTTTCTTAAAAAAACAAAAACAAAAACAAATTATTATTTCCTCTCTTCATAGAAATTAGTTCCCCCGATCAATCCTTTATTTGGCTCTTTCGAGTTACTTAATATCTGCTCTTCAGCAGCCTTCAACAAATGTTTCTAGTTTTTCTCATTCATCTATGATCACTTCAGTATGTCAATGAAAATTCATTACCATGGTCTTCTTGGAGCCAATTCTCATTTATAGATGAGGCACTTGATAATTGATTTTCCTTTGATTTTGATCTAGAGTAGACGTGACATGCTGAATCCAACGCACAGTACATTAGAGGAAGACTTGACACCATCACTACCTCTGTGCTGCTCCTTTTCCCCAGACTCCCAGCTCTGCTAGGGAAAAATGCAATAAAATGAAACAAAACAAGGTCCGAAAGGTCATATCAGAGCTCTGTCATATCAGAGCACTCAAACACGATCTTCATTGTATTTATTAAATTATCACACAGAACCGAGTCCACAACTTAAAAACCTGCAAAAACAGAAGGTTTCTGATCATATTCAGAGAATACAATGCTGCACAATGATAATGATTGATATTTCTGTTTTAATAAATTAATCAATCCATCAAGTAAGTGTACATTTTGTGTAATGTGGCTGTGCCTTCCATTGTTTTGAGGTTACTGCACAGAATGGAGATGGATTTATAGATGGTTATTAGTGACAGCTTCCTAAGTAGATGATGGCATGGAATGTTAGAAAGTTCATGACTTACTAATACTCTACTTCCTAGCCTCCTTCCCCTCTCCTCTTTCTCTTTTTTCTCCTTCTCTTTTCTTCTCTCTCTTTCCCTCTCTCACATACACATGCACACACATATACCACTGTCCTTAATGAACATGGGCTGTTTTGTAGTATATTCTGTTTAGATGTATTGTGAAGATACTCCCCTATTTCTTATACACAGTGATCGATACATGCCAACCTTACACAAAATTGTCCCTTATTTTTAAGCTGTTTTTCCTTTTACTATTGTTGCCTTCATGCTTTACAGAAACACATTTATTATCCTCCTCAAAACCTATTTCTGGTCTAGTGATCTTCTGCTGGTGAATAGAAAAACACACAGTCTCTTGGTTCTGCTTGCCAAAAATGCACCGCTCATCTCTAATATATCACAGGATCTAATTTAAACTCTAAATCCATGAGCTTCTCACTGCTTCCATGACCACTACTCCAAGCTAATACTATATTTTCCCTGGGACTGGAATAGGTTCTTAAGAGACCTCCCCTTCTCCATATTTTACCCCCAATTCTTTGCACACAGCAGCCTGATTGTCTTTCAAAATACAAATCTGAACAGATATTCTTAGGCCTCTTAAAATATATTCTTAACCTGCAATCAGGACTCTTAGAATAAAAATTAAAGCCTTAACAAGGTCTATCTGACCTGTGAAATGCAAAATTTTGTCAACCACCCTGGTACCATGATATGTCAACTTACATGAAAGGCATGGAATATTTTCTTAAATTTTAGTCTTGTAATAATATAGTAAGCACAAAAAGACAGTCATGTTTCGGTGCTCTGATATGACAGTCAGACCCTGTTTACACCTTTATTTTGGCTCAATAAAACTGATTTCAGACTTGTAGGCTCCAAAAAATTTCTGGTGTTTTAAGCCAAATCATTTTTGGTAAATTGTTATAGCAGTTACAGGAACTAATAACTCTTTTTTGTATCTCTGATCATATTCTCTGCTTCCTGGGAGAGTCATTTTTCCTTCTCTTCACGTTTCAATGAGTATTCACTAAATGAATAGCTAAATCTTATGGTTCCATCCATTTCTTCCAAAAGACATTTTCTGACTACTTCAGGCCCTTCTGAATGTAGAGATAATGAATTCTACAGAATTTTGCAATCTGGGATTTGTATAGTATATTATTCCAATTAACTCACAGAAGCAAGACCATGGTTATTTTTTTCCTGGTGTTCCTCAGACAATGCATGAGGCCTGATTTATGGGTACAAAGTACTTGGAATATTCTCTTGGATGACCCTGGTTATCAATCTCTTCTCTCAGATGTTTGCTCCATTATCACCTGTTAGACCTTAATTGATCACCCAATTTAAAAGGAAGACCTCTTCCCTATCCCTCTACTTCCTTCCCCTACATTATTTTCCTCCATAAGTCTATAATGCTTTTCATATGACCTGATATATTTTTTGTGTGTATAATATCTCTTCCCCTTCTACAACAAGATGGTAAAAGGGAGGAAAGTAGGGACAGTAACTATGATATAATGGAAATTCAACATATATTTATGGAATCAATGAATGAATTTATGTAAGATGCATAATGTTCACTGAATTATTAGCTGTATGAAACTAACTAGTCTGAGCACAGGTAACTAAAAATGGTAGCTCCTAACATCTGAAATACTGTCTCTGAATTCAACCAAGACCCAGACTTTCAATCCCAATAGAAGCTTTATGATTTAGAATTCAGTAGCTTATTGCAACACCATTTAGAGGTAAAATAAAAAACAGAATATAGTCTTTCTTTTCTTTCCATTCTTTCTATTATAAGGAAGCTCTGAGTGTTGATGTAGAGGAATGCAGTTCTCTAACTCTGTAACATATGTCTGGTTTTGTTCCAGGCACAATATTAAACAATAACAAATTAATGGTAGGGTGAACCAAGTTAGAAAATATATTTAACTGGAGAAACAAATCTATAGTAAAATTATATTCTCATCTGTTTCATAAACGGGATTAGAACTTATTTTACCTTCAAATAACTAATATGTATGCTTATGAAGTTACTGTACAAAAATAATTCAAGTAATCTTCATTCTGGCAGATACACAAAAGATATGGTTCGGAAGCTGAGTTCAGGCTAAACAATTCTATGCAATGGCTAACAAACATATGGGATGAGTTACTAGAAAAGAATTACTGAAGCAACAAACACCAATATGCTCCACAGAGAACAAGAAGGGTATTTATATGCAATCCAAATGAAGATTGTGGGAGAAAAATAAAATGCAAGTTTAAGACAACTGAATTCTCCCAAGCAATATGTGCCACAAGAAAACTCATTCTCTCTCTTATAATTAAAAGACAAAAGAGAATTCTATGTCCCTCTTAAATATATTTATTGTTGAAATTTGTTATAGTTCATAAAATGAAACCTGCTGACCACCCAAAACTTTTTGTTCTAATACAATCTATCTAAAATTACACATGAATGGAAATTAAATTCTTAGTTTGTATGCCTTAGAGATACAAACCTTCCATGAAGATCAGTTTTTATCTTGTGGACTAAAAAGAGAATCTGAAGAGATAATACAAACTTTCCCACTCTTTAGGCAGAATATACTCTTAAATGGAGCATTTGTTTTGACAAAGATACCGTAATGGGAATTGACCAGTAAGTATTAAATGCTGTCAGAACAGAAGAACAATGAAGTTTACCCCAGCCTCTCCAAAAACAATACTAAATAACAATCAAATTCCTTCTTATAAAACATGACTTTTCCATGGACTGAGACCAAAGCAAGCATGCTCATGGCATGAAATTTATAGGAAACTGAATAACAAAGCAGTATTTTGAACCACCATCCTTCAGAATATGCAAAAATCCTTGTTATTTTGCTTTGAAAGGGTATTTCAGTAATTGGTTTTATTTTCCTTTTCCAAATGTAAGAGACATCTCTGAGATTACTTAGTGTAACTGGCTAGAACACAGTGCAAAGAAAACTAATTCAGGTGTACAGGATGCACCTCCATCTTTCTTTTCTACAAAAAAAAAAAAGTGTGTCATTAATGATAGGTGGAGCCAAATCAGAGATGCAGGATAAACTCTTTATTGTTAACAAAACAAAGTTCATGACCTATTCAAGAACTGGTAAGACTACTATATTCACCTATGGTGAACAGTACATTTGAAGTATTTTCATGATCTCATTTTCTATTTATTTCTCAAGTTACTATTAAGGTGTTCTCATTTATTTTTAAAACCACTACCAATTCTCTGCCAACTGTGGAGTACAACAGGTTTCCTAAATGACCTACTTAAATTTACCAGTCTGTTACACTGGACACTCTAGCCATTTCCTCAATTTTTATTTCTATATTGTTTTCCTCAGCAACATTCTCTTCTTTATCTAAATGAATCCTCAGTTCTGTACGTGTTTCCCTGGTTTGGCTTTCATTTTACCATCCCTTAAATGATGATGCTTCCCAACATTCCATTTCTTTCAATACTCATGACTACGCCTATGAACAATGTTAAAAATGAACATGACTTGGACAAAGACTTATTGGTAAACAACTCTATTTTTCCTCTTAAAGTAAGCTTAAGTTCAAATTTTCAACAGTCTGTTAGAAAACTCGACCTAGATATTTTAAGGGTATCTCAAAACCATCTAAGTCTGAACTCACACCTTCTCCCAAATCAAAGAAGATGAGTCAGAACTACTGAAATATCCATCTCTGTCACTGCCTAGGGTCTCAATTAAATTATTTACATTGTTTGAGAAATGATTCCTAGCTACCTTGAAGGGCTGCTACTGTGAAAACTAAATATCTTACATAATGGACATCCATAAAAAAAAAATAAGTTTTCAAACTTAGTTGTTTTTTTTGTTTTTTTTTACTGTAGCCTCTATCCAAGGACCTGAAAGTCATCCCAGAACAACTCCCCTTCTCCTTGCATCCATGACCACCTCTTGCCTTCAACCATCTGCACATCAATCTTCAGCATTTACCTTCTTCATTCAGCATAATTGTTCCCATTTTAGATTAGATCCTCATTAATCTCTCTTGTAACTATCCATTCATGTCTACCCTTCAAACTGAATCGTTACATTACCCTTCTAAACATAAAAACTACTGTGACTCCCTGAAGTTCACAAGCTAATATTTTCTCTCATAGCCTGGATCATGAACGCCTATTCTAGATGGCCTCCATCTTTCTTCTCTCTTTTATCAAGTACCAATTTCCCCAGGAACTTTTGTTTAAGTCACAAATGATTGATGTTATTAGTCTTCTCAACTTTTGATTATGTGCCCTGTCAAAGGTATACAGCCTTCTTTTTTTTTTTTTTTGAGTCTGATACAGCAACTGGTATAAAGTATAAACAGAAAATTGCTTATTTAATTAAACACTGAGTTTCAAAGTATTTACTGCTGCTGAAGTAGTACTTTCTGGGACCTAATGGAAACTCATTATGAAGTAAGAACACATTTTTTTTTCTCCTGGCTCAATATATTTATCCCAACAGCAAAAGAAAGCTCTGTTGTAAACAACTAAGACTCATGTCAGAACAGCTTGGCAAAACAACTCAATTCAAATTAGTACTATATAGTTGGGATGGGGGAAATATAAAAGAGCTGACCCTACGTTAAAGTTAAGTTACAAAGGGCTGAAATTTGTATCAGCTAAGGAAAGTTAAGCAGCAGGTAGAAAAGGGACTGAAGAGAAACTGTGATTAAAGACAGAAGTTACTCCTATAAAGACCTCATCTAGGGGAAAAGGGAGATCAGTTACGTCTGGTAATAAAGTTTTAGCATTACTAGAAATGAGTTATTCTTTTTTATTTTTGAGAGTTAATTTTATTTTTTCATCTACTTTTAGTTTTCTGACACATAGTTGTGTATGTGGTGCTGGCATTTTAACCTGGGTCCTTGCGCATGCCACTCAAGTTCTCTATCACTGAACCATTGCTGCAGCCCTCAGAAATGAGTAATTCTTAAAAGGGATGTGTAACTAGGATTTACTGCCAGTCCAGACACCAAGCAGATATCAGTTACTTAAGAAGAAAAAAGACAAAAATTTGAAGGAAACTTGAAAGAAACATTTCATTAGCATCATTAAATTCTTCTGTTGTTTTTGTTGTTCTTGTTGTTTTGCTTTTAACTTTATGTACCAAGAATTGAACCCAGGGACACTTAACCACATCCCTAGCCCATTTTATCTTTTAGTTTGAGACAGGGTCTCACTAAGTTTCTTAGGGCCTCCCTAAGTTGCTAAAGCTAGCTTTGAACTTGTGATCCTTCTGCCTCAGCCTCCAGAGCTGATGGGATTATAAGTGTGTGTAAGGACTAGCATGGGTTAATATCACTAACTTCAAAATCATGAGGTGTGTTTTTAAAATCATAAAGCAAAAGCACTGCTATAGGAGCTGTTTTAGAAGCTACTTTAGTTAGATGAAGTTCTAAAAGTTCATCCACAGTGGTTCCACAGGGGAGTCCAGGGCCAAAAGGGTGATGGCAGAAGTGCCCATAAGGAAGGGAGGCCAGAAAGCTCCACGAGGGTCAGAACAGTGGGCCAGACTCAGCAAATGTGGCATGTGGCTCAGCTTCAGCCACAACTTAGACATGGTGGTGGTATATGGAATACACGGCAATGTGTATTGAAAGCATCCCTGGTATCCAATATAAGCAGCCAAGCCTGGAAGGAGCAGGAACAGGTGGCAGAAATAAACACTCTCAGCAGAGTTCAAGTGTCTGGCTCATAGCAGGTGTAACAGTTTTGAAACCCCACAATTCTTGTCCACCTGGAACCTTAGAATGTGATCTCAGTGAAAATAAGGTTAAGGAGCTCAAGATGAAGTCATGCTAACTTGAGCTAGATTCTTAATGTAGCAACAGGTACCTTTATATGAGAAAGGAGAGAGATATTTGAATGAGGAGACACAGACCCACAAAAAAGGAGGCCACACAAATATGGAGGCAGAGACTAGATACTGTTGCAAGTCAAGGACTGATATAGATGACAGCCACCACCAGAAAGAGAGGAGAAAGGATTCTTTCCTGAGATCTTCAGAAGGAGCAGAACCCTGCCAATGCCCTTGTTTCTGATTCAAGTCTTCAGTACTGTGAAAGAATGAATTTCTGTTCTGTAAATCACTGTTTCAGGTACCTGTTACTGCAATGCTAGAACACTACTACATCGCATGTTACTAATTATGCAGGGGTACAACACACATGGGAGGCAAACACTTAGGATGTACAGACATTTGTAATGTCAGGAGAAAAAGATTTTTGAAATTTGCAGAAACTACAAAACCAAGTAAGAATAACATCTAGTGAAACAGGTATCATACTGTCTAGAGAAATAGTCTGGCTTATTTTCTCTATATTTTTTAAATTAATTATTTTGCCTGTTTCAAAAATAAGATGATGTTGATGTATTCAGAAATTACACTGATAACAAAATAATGAGATAGTACTGCTCTGACATCAAAGAAGTGATTAGTAATGATCATTATTAATATTAGATTCTTATTATTCAGCAATTTCACTTCTGGATATTTAACCAAATAAAGGGGAAACTTAAGTTTACAAAATCCTGCTCATAGAGGCTTACAGAAGCTTTATCATAACTGCCAAGTAACCAAGATGTCCCTCAGGCAAGTGGATAACCAGGGGACAACACCTGGCAGCCATCAGTCTTTATACAGTCTTCATAATTTTGCCTTTTCCAGAAGACTGTAAAAATATCGGTGGTTGCTAGGGGTTAGAGAAGAGGGACAGAAGATTAGGCAGAGAAGACTGGAGTTTCAGGGCAGTGAAACTATCACATGATAGTACAATCGTAGGTACATATCATACACACTTGTCAAAACTCACAAAAGGTACAACACCTAAGAGTGATCCCTAATGTAAACTATGGATTTTGTTTACAATGTAAATAATGCAAATTCATGGGTTACAATAAGTGTACCACTATGGTGGGGGATATTAATAGCAGAAAGGCTGTAAATGAGTGGGGATGAGGCATGTGGGTACTCTATTTGACACTTAATTTTGGAAGGAACCTAAGATTCTCTAATAAATAAAGTTTATTTTATATAGGAGAGAGAAAAACATGGTCAAACAATTTGGGAAAAAAATGCCAGAAAAAAATGAAGACATAAGCAAAAGCATGGAATCCGAAAAAGCACAGTGACTATGAGGAATCAGGTGATGTTCAGATTGGTCAAAACACAGATCTTCTGGATCTACAACGGAACCTGTCTTTATTAAATAGTATTATAGTTGTTTGCCCTATGGACACGTTTTAGACAGCTTTATTGACAATGGAAACAAAAGACCTGATAAGAACAACAGAGAGGAGAAAAAAATTATTTTGGCTCATGGTTTCAGAAATTCAGTCCACAGCTCTGGGGGCGAGCCATCTGAGAGGTCACACCGGGAGAATTTTTTTTTATTAGATGGATATAGAGATACAATTGAGGGGGAAACATTATCAAACATTCAAGAACCATTGTATATATACTTAGTTATCCAGGGCTAATGCTGTATCATGGATGCCCAGCTTGGGTTCCCCATGTTGCTGTTTCCCGCAGAAGAAACTCTGAGTTAAATGGATATCTCGTGGAGGTCAGAGATCTCCTTCTGAGATGCTTCCCCCATATTCCCACCTTCCAGTCTCCTAGGTATTCTTCCTAAGCCCTCCCCACACCCTGTCCCCCACCCTATGCCTCCAAGTATCCTAGGGAGTCATCTCTCTGTTGCATTAAGAATCATACAATTTGAAGTTTTTATTAGCTTAGCCATCTAACATACTGCTTCCAAATGTATTCTAGCTTTCACAGATGAGAGAAACCATTCGGCCCTTCTACAGGGAAAATTATTGAACACTGAAAACAGAAATTGCAGAAGACCTGAGAAGATGGCAAGATGTTCCATGCTCTTGGTTAGGCAGAATTAATATAATTAAAATGGCCATTCTACCAAAAGTACTATACAGATTCAATGCAATCCCCATCAAAATTCCAATGTAATTTTTAAAGACACAGAAAAAGCAATTCCCAAATTCATTTGGAACAAGAAACCCAGAATAGCCAAAACACTACTAAGCGAGAAATATGAAACAGGTAGCTTTGCAATACCAGGTCTAAAATTATACTGTAGAGCTAAAGGATTAAAAACAGCATGGTACTGGTATCAAAATAGGAGTGAAGACCAACAGAACAGAATAGAAGACTCTGAGACAAACCACAAATCTTTAAACATCTGATCTTTGAAAAAGGAAGTCAAAATATAACATGGGGGAGAGACAGCCTATTCAACAAATGTTGCTGGACAAACTGGACAGCCACTTGCAAAAAATTGAAATTAGATCCTTATCTCTCACCCTGCACAAAATTCAAATCTAAATAGATCAAGGAATTAGGAATTAAATCAGCTACCATACAACTGCTTGAAGAAAAATTAGGAACAAGGCTCCAGCATATGGGAGTTGGCAATGACTTCCACAACAAGACTCCTAAAGTCAAAGAAGTACAGTCAAATATCAAGGAGTAGGATGCCATTAAACTAAAAAGTTTCTGTACAGCCAAGGAAATAGTCAAAACAGTCAAGAGATCACCTACGGAATGGGAGAGAATC
>PVKS010026343.1:0-28763 GCA_004027875.1 Aplodontia rufa | reverse complement strand
GATACAAAAGCACATTAAAAAGATAATACATTACGATCAAGTGGGCTTCATTCCAGGAAAACAAGGCTGGTTCAGCATATGCAAATCAATAAATGTGATTCACTACATAAACAGAATTAAAAACAAATATCATATAATCATCTCAATTGGTGCAGAGAAGGCATTTGATAAAATTCAACACCACTTTATGCTCAAAACTCTGGAAAAGATAGGAATCAAGGGAAGATACTTTAACTATGTCAGATTCATTTACAACAGACCTATAGCCAACATTATCCTCAATGGAGAAAAACTGAAAGCATTTCCACTGAATTCAGGAATAAGACAAGGCTGTCTGCCTTCCCCACTCTTGTTCAATGTAGCCCTTGAAACCCTTGCCAGAGCTATCAGGCAAGACAAGGAAATCAAAGGCATTTGTATAGAAAAAGAGGAAGTTAAGTTATCTCTATTCTCTGATAACATGATTCTATACCTAGAAGACCCAATAACATTGGCCAGAAAACTCCTAGAGTTTATAGATGATTTTAGCAAAGTAGCTGGCTACAAGATCAACTCCAGCAAATCACTAGCATTTCTTTTTCTTTTTTCCCCCATTGGCCAATATCTTTATTTTTTTTCTTTTTCTTTCTTTCTTTCTTCTTTATTAAGAAATTGTTATTGTACAATTATAAATGCATATAAAGTAACAATATGATATGCATATATTCTTTTTTTAATGAAAAAATATAAGTTAAATCCAGATAAGATGTAAAGCTTCACTAGCATTTCTTTACTCCAGCAACAAATCTGCAGAAGAAGAAATCAGGAAATTTCTCCCATTCACCATCACTTCCAAAAAAATGAAATATTTGGGCATTAACCTTACAAAGGATGTTAAGGACCTCTACAAAGAAAACTATCAAACACTAAAAAAAGAAATTACAGAAGACCTGAGTAGATGGAAAAACATTACATGCTCATAGTTAGGCAGAATCAATATAATAAAGATGGCCATTCTACCCAAAGCCCTATACAGATTCAATGCAATCCCCATCAAGATACCTATGGCATTCTTCACAGATATAGAAAAAGCAATTTTCAAGTTCATATGGAATAACAGGAGACTCAGACTAGCCAAAAAATTACTCTATAGAAAGGAAGAAATAGGGGGTATCTCAATTCCTGACCTGAAATTACACTACAGAGCCATAGTAGCAAAAACAGCATGGTATTGGTATCAAAACAGACCTGAAGTTCAGTGGAACAGAATAGAAGATCCTGAGACAAACCCCCATATCTTTAACTATTTGATATTTGATAAAGGGGGCAAAAGCATAGTGTGGAAGAAAGATAGCCTGTTCAACAAATGGCGGTGGACAAACTGGACAGCCATATATAGACAACTGAAGCTGGATCCTTATCTTTCACCCTGCACTAAAATTAAATCAAAATGGGTCACAGACCTGGATATTAAGCCAACAACTTTAAACTTAAAAGAAGTAGGGTCATCACTACAGCATATAGGAGTTGCCAGCTACTTCCTTAACAAAACTCCCATGGCTCAAGCTGTAAAATCAAGAATAAATGAATGGAAAGCAATTAAACTAAAACATTTTTGTGCAGCTAAAGATCTAGTCAAGAGCATCAAGAGAGAACCTACAGAATGGGAGAAAATCTTTGCCGGCTTTAACTCGGACAGAGGGCTAATATCCAGAATATATAGGGAACTAAAGAAACTAAACTCCAAACTCACAAATAATCCAATCAAATAATTGGGCTGAAGAACTCAAAAGGAACTTCTCTCCAGTGGAAGTCCAGAAAGCCCATAAATATATGAGAAAATGCTCTACATCATTAGCTATCAAGGAAATGCAAATCAAAACTTCAATGAGATACCACCTCACTCCTGTTAGAGTGGCAAAAATGAAAAATTCTAACAATAACAGATGCTGGAGGGGCTGTGGGAAAAGAGGAACACTGTTACACTGCTGGTGGGACTGCAAACTCGTTTAGCCACCATGGAAAGCAGTGTGGAGAATCCTCAAAAAATTAAGGATGGAACCACCTTACAACCCAGCTATCCCACTCCTGGGTAAATTCCCAAAAGAGTTCAGAATCAGCGTATTATAGTGATGTGGCTTACTCAATGTTTATAGAAGCTCAATTTACTATAGGTAGATTATGGAACCAACTCAGATGCCCCTCACTTGAGAGTGGATACAAAAACTTTGGTACATATATACAATGGAATACTACTTGGCCATTAGAGAAGATGATATTATGCCGTTTGGTATCAAATGGATGGAGATGGAAAGAATTATGCAAAGTGAAGTATCCCAATCTCAGAGACTCAAGGGCTGAATGGTTTCTCTCATCTGGAAGCTAGAATACATGGGGAAGCAGTATGTTAGATGGTAAAGCTAATAATAACTTCAAATTGTATGATTCTCAATGCAACAGGGAGATGACTCCCTAGGATATTTGGAGGTGTAGGGTGGGGGATAGGGGAAGGAGGGTGTAGGAAAAACTCCTAGGAGACTGGAGGGTGGGAATATGGGGGAATCATCTCAGAAGGAGATCTCTGTCCTCCACGAGATATCCATTTAACTCAGGAGTTCTTCTGGGGGAAACAGCAACAGGGGGAACCCTAGCTGGGCATCCATGATATGGCATTAGCCCTGGATAACTAAGTATATATACATTGGTTCTTGAATGTTTGATAATGTTTCCCCCTCAATTGTATCTCTATATCCATGTAATAAAAATGATAATTTATAAAACATACCTCAAAATATGATTATTATTTTAGTTTTTATTTGAGGTACAATATGCATGATATAAAATTTACCATTTGAGCCCTTTTTGTTTTTGGTACTGGATTTTGAACCCGGGGGTGTTTAACCTCTGAGCCACATCCCCAGCCCTTTTTCTATTTTATTTTAAGGCAGGGTCTCGCTAAGTTGCTTAGGGCCTCACTAAATTGCTGAAGCTGGCTTTGAACTTGTGATTCTTCTGGTATTCCAGGCATGAGCCACTGTGTCTGGCTCCATTTTAAACTACACAGTTCTGTGATATGTGGCACATTCAAATCGTTGCACAAACATTACTACCATCCATTTCCAGAACTTTTTCTTCTGCCCAGTCTGAAATTCTGCACTTGTTAAATAATAACTCTGCTTTCTCTTTTCCCCTTAGGCCTGGAAAAGCACTGTTCTTCTTTCTGTCTCTATGAATTTTGCTACTGTAGGTACTTCATATAAGTGGAATTTCTGACTAGTTTATTTCACTTAGTGCAATATTTTAATGGTTAATCTGTATTGTAATGCGTAAGAATTTCCTTTCTTTCTCAGGTTGAATATGTTTCATTGCATGTATATACCACATTTTGTTTACCCATCTATCTATCCACTGATGAACACCTGGTTTGCTTTCAACATATTATTTTAACTCATTTTGTCCCATCATCCCAGATGAGGAACATGTATAAAACCTTAAATATAATATGTAATATAATTATATGATAAGAAGAGTACAACTATATTGTAATAAAATAATGCTAATCAATATTAATTAGCATAATATATAAGCTCTAGATTCTGATTTTCAACCAATTTTAAAGTACCTGTGTCATTAGAAATTGACTCATTTATAGCAATTTATATTTATTCTTTTCAAAATATTTAATTTTTTAGAAAGAATTCTCATGCATACTCCTGTGTCATTAGTTCTATATACGTAGTTGAGCCACGTAAGCATAATAACAAGTACACCTGACCTCAAAAGCTGTGGGGATGCTGCTGGGCACGGTGGCACCCACCTGATCTCAGCAGCTAGGGAGGCAAGAGGATTGCAAGTTCAAAGCCAGCCTCAGCAACTTAGCAAGACCTTAAACAACTTAGTGAGACCCTGTCTCAAAATAAATAAAAAGGGATGAGGCTCAGCAGTTAAGTGCCTCTGGATTCAATCCCTGGTATCCCCCCTCAAAAAAAAAAAAGGTGTGGGGATGTGGAGACAAACACTTTTGATTATTGGTGACCATAGATCTTGGATAATAGGAACCAAAAGACTACCTGTTGGAAAACAACTACCTAGCTGAGAATGATCAGCACTCATGTGTCTTAGTTTGTTTTATTCAGGAGTTGAAAGATCAGTTTAATCCAACTGACCATCTTAAAGGATACAATTTTAAAGAACTTTGGTTGTTAAAAAAAAGTTCCAGTGCTACTAGAGGGTTATTATAGAAGGGTTTAGAGGCACAGGTCTTCTGGTGACTTAGCCTAAGGGATGAAGATGTATTTTGAAAATAGGAATTTAGATTCGATTTGAAGAATGGGTGGTAATTAGTCCTAGAGAACTATGGAAGATATTCCAGTAAAAGGGATGGTATGATGGTACCAGACAGTAAAAGTGTACAGATCACTTAAGTATCTTTTCATGACAGGAATAAAAGTACATTCCTTGGTTTCAAAAGACTTATTATGTGCCAGGCAGTAGGAAATGCATGCAAAAAAAGAAAAAAATATAGACTTAACAGCTACCTACAGGAAGGTTACCACATAGAGGAAAGGGAGGATAGTTTTCAAACACACAAATGCTTATGCCACTATGGCAAGTACTGGAACAGAGGAATAGAAGCTGTAAGTGAACCTATAAGGGGAGGCAATGTAGCATGCATTGGGGATGAGGAGTCAGACAAATGATTTGACAAAGCATTGAAAAGGTTAGAGGTGAATATTAGAAGAAAGAGCTCTTCAGAAAGAAGAAATACATGCAAAGGTCATATGGCAGGAGGCATTAGGGCAAGGAAGAGGCCTAGGCTGGAGAATTGGATAACACATATAGGTTCTAGAGTCACTGTAAAAGGCTGTGAGATTTGGGCTGGATGATTTCTAAGTACCTTCTTCATCGCAAGCTATTGCTCTCCAAATGCCACATGATGTCAGTTAGTATATTTCTTCCTGCCTGCCTCCATTCTGAAGTTGTATTTTTTTAAGCTTTTAGAGAGCCAAGAATGCACCTCAATTATATAGTAATTCCTGTGTTTTGTAGGATTCTAATAGTTTGTCACAGAAAGAAAATCTCTGGTGACTTAAAAGAGAATTGAGTTCTTTTAAAATGCTTTTCTCTATAGCTTCACCTTGCTTAGAATCAAGTTCAAGAAGGCATCTAATACAGTTTCTTGAGTCCAGATGAGACCATTTGTACTGTCTGCTAAGCACCACTGAATCCTAATTGCTTGGATTATCTCAAATGCAGGGCACTCATTGCCAAAAGCTAACAGAGACTGCTCTTTCCTCATTTCCCTCGTGCATAGCTAGCACATCACACTTGATTGAGTGATGGCATCTGATGGTGGTCTACCTTGCTCTATTGGTTTAATTTCCCTAGTAAACAGTTATACCTCACTTACAAAAGTCCTTTTCCTTAATATCTTCTTTCTGTCCAAAACTTTCTCCTTGTTATAAAAATAAGGAGCTAGCAGAAATATTCTAGTGCCCACACAAGATGGTCAAATGTTATGTTGGGTGTTGTTTCTTTTTAATGGCAAAATAAATATTGACTCTAAACATTTTCATATTTATTTTGGGTTTTCCACCAAGGGCCACAAGGGTGGGCATGAGTGGTATCATAAATCATGAATAATAGTAACATTATTTGACAGTATAATTATGGAAATACTACATAGTGATAATGCAGGGAGAGAAAATCACATTTGGTCTGCTCCTAAGGCCAAATTATTTTTGCTTAATTTTATTTTCCACAAAGTATATTTTAAAGCTTCTGATCCTTCTTAAGATGTTACTGCTTAACTTACGGATTTAATTGTGAAATGCACTTCCTTGAGGATCACTGTGCATCAGATCAATTTGATCACATCTGGAGCTTCCAGGGGCCTTTTGGAATCTCATGTGTGTTTCTGTAAAGCAATGGGTTGCTGATGCTTGGATAAGATGTCTCTTCAGCATTTTCCAGCCTTTTGAGACTAGTTCTGGTTCTTCTATGCCTCTGCTGTTGAGGATATGCCTTCCTTTCCCATTAACACTCTTCTTCTCCTTCCTTCCGGGTCACCCACTCATCCTTCAGGGTCAATAGTCACCTACACCCTCAGTATAGACGCATGCCTATGTTTCCCAGTCTCAAAATCAGAAATCTTTTATCATTACACAAACTGATGTTATTCATTCATACTTATTGTACTATACTTCCTGTACAAGGCATAGGGATACTACAGAAACTGCCTCCGTCATTTTATTCACACATCTGTCAACTTCTCAAGGCCAGAATTCTTCCCTGACATTGAGTAGGAACCCAGCATTGAACACATAGATCAGTGCTAGTATGTGTGGCTAAATTGCATTGGATCATTAATTTCAGTTAGTACTTTACTTTTGCCAATTTATTTAATGCTTGGAATAATACTTTGATGTTGGTATCATTACATCCATTTTACCTTTTTAAAATATCGAAGACATACCAAGGTTAATTAGCTTGCCCAAAGTCATCTAACTACCAAGAGGGAAAGCTAAGCTTTGACCCCCAGTTATGTGTTATTCTAAAGGCTCTATAAGCTGCCTCCCACTGATATGATTTATGTTGAAATCACAGAAGCAGCTGGATAGAAAAAAATGAGAATGGTGATTAATAATAACACATCTGAATAGCACTTTATCATTTGCATAGGATTTCAACATGCATTGTATCACTCAATTAACACTTTTAACTTTATTACACTCATAGTTTTTCAAATTTAGAGAAATCACAAATAAAAGAAAAATAAAGGAAGTAACCTGCCAAATTTAACATCCAGGGATGACTTACATCTACATCTTTATCAGTACCTTGGTGTACATTATCTCTATCTCTCTTTCTTCCTCTTCAGATATGGACATATGATGCTCTCTATGGAATGTTTCTTTAATAATAATATATCAATAAATGTCAGTGACTTTTTCTTGCATGCACAATGATATTTCATGGTCTTCCACTTTGCAATTCTGCAATAAATTGGTTTGTTGATATTTATGTTGACTCTCCTGCTTTAATTCCTGTGGTTTTTGCTTCCTTGCAAGACTACACTCTATTTCCACCTGCCAAGGGAAGAGTAGCTGAACCACTTGTCCCATTCTGATTACCATTTTGCTCCTTTGCATATTCCTTTTGTCATTATACTATTAATGGGACAGAGTGTACCTCGAATCACAATTCTGTCTTTGCTGGACTCTGTTCAGTTAGGTCCACTTTCAGCTGCATTCCCAACTCGGTCCCATCTGGAGCCAGTACAGGGATCCCACGCTTCTTTCTGGTTACTTTTGAATTAGCCTCTTGACTTGTACATATTTACTGGGCTTCAAAGACTTAACCAATTTTACATTTTTCCCAATTAAATTCAGCTCATTTTATACTCCATAAGTTAAATTCATGTTTGATGAACAGAATACATCAAAAATTGCGTCATGTACAAATATCACTTAATTTTGTTGTACAAGACTGTTAGATCTGTAGGGAGAATATTGCCTGCATTGCTCACTGACAGACAAAATTAAGAAATCTCAAGGTGATTTAGCCAATGACATTAGGTAGCAAATGCTAGTTTCAGAATCTGACCAAGATCCTCTGACTTTAAATGTGAATATCTTACCTTTAGCCACACTAAAGTTTATGGTAAATAGTATTATTAAAAACTTTCAGACTGAAGAAGAACACGTGAGTATTATTTTTATTTACTAAGTTACATCATGTTCATAGTTTCAAAATGTCAGTGACTTGAAAAGTGGTTAACTGGTTGTGACTAAGTACAGAAAGTGATAAGAATTTTATACTCTAACTCTTCCATTAATCAGATTTCAGTGACATTTAATTGCCTGCTTTAAGTATAAGGTTCAAAGTTCTTAATTAAGCATTTAGGACATTTTACTGCCTGGATCCAATTTACGCATTCCCACTCTATGCCTTAATATATATATATTTTTAATAGGGAATACCTTGTCTTGTGTAAACTTATTTCTGCACCACTTTCCCATACTTCATAGTCTTTCTTTTTACTCCACTCCACATGGATATTTAGTTCTTTCTCTTCCCTTATCCCCCAACAATTGCCTTAAATAACAGTTCACAGTGCAAAACAATAGCCATGTCCCCAGTGAAGCTGCCTTTAGCAGCCTGGATAAAAGAGATCATTGTTTCCTTTGAGTCAGACAGGATTTGACATCTTTCAAATCATATTTTTACATGGAATGCTGTTAAATGAGTTGTAAGTATTTATTAATGTCTCATTCATACGTCAATGATATTTGATAAGTCCTACCTGAGAGGTTTGCATTCTCAAGATGTAATTTTGCCTGTTCGACTACAGTGAGATGCTTAGTAAGTGAACACGCTTTGCTTTTTGCTCTACGATGTCACCCAGTGGGCACCAAAATGTGACTGACTAGCCTCCGAATTCATAGACATTTCTTGTAGCATATGTGGTAGCCCTTTGAAAGCTGTTCTAGATTCTCATGCTTTATGTCAAAAGACATTATGCATGGTGCTTTTTGTGCTACTTAACAGAGGAGTGTAAGGATAGTAGATTAGAACTATGTTCTTCCGTTGTGTCTGTGTCTGTGGATCAGAAGTCTGGGAGGGGCATGGATAAGTCTTCTGTTATGCTATAATCAAATTGCCAGTCATAATGCTATGGTTTGAATGTGAGGTGTCCCCCCAAATCTCACATGTGACAGTGCAGTAAGGCTGAGGTGAAATGATTGGGTTATGAGATCCTTAACCCAATCAGTGAAGTAATCCAGAATTAACTGGCAACCGTAAGCTGGTACGTGTGGCTAGAGGAGGTGGGTCATTGGGGGCTTACCTTTGGGATCTACATTTTGTATCCCATGAGTGAAGTTTCTCTTTCTGGTCCCTGGAGCCGTCCCTTCCACTGTGACATTCAGCCTCACTTAGAGCCCCAGGGAAGGAAGCTGGCCTTCGACAGACTTAGACCTCTGAAACCATGAACCTTCACATAAACTTTCCTTCCTAAAATTGTGCTTGTCAGGCCCTTGGGCACAGCAGTAAAAAAGCTGACTAAAACAGAAATTGGTACTGAGAATTGGGGTCATTGCTATGACTTACCTGACCATGTACTTTAGAAGCCTTTGGAGCTTTTTGGAATTGTGGTAGGAATTTTGAGATATTTAGTGGTGAAAGCTGGAAAGGTTTTAGATTGTTGTAAGTGGAATTTAATGGGTTATTCTGGTGGGGGTTTAGAAGACCAGAATGCTGATAGGACTGTGCACAGCAACAATGGAGGTTTCAGAGGACAAGGAAGACTCTAATTGGAAAATGGACTAGAGGCCATTTGTGTTAAGTTTTGGCTAAGAAGTTGTCTTATTTTGTCAGTGTCTGAGACTTTCTGTGAAATGGATTTTAAAGGGATGGACTTAATCTGGTGGATGAAATTTCTAAGCAGTATAGTATTCAGGCAGTGGCATGGATATTGCTGACGGCTCTTAACCAAGTGTATTGTGATAATCAGGAGCAGAAAGCAGAGCATAAAAGTTTTGAAAAACTTGGACTTGAAACATGGGAGTAAAACATGGGCAAAAGAAATGCAGTTGTTAAAGACATTACCATCACTAAAGAAATGCTAAAGTCTTTGACTAAATACAATAAGAAAGATGGATTGAGGGCATCTCTGGAATTGGCAAGATGACATCCAGCTCAGGTTCAAAAGAGTAAAAAGAAAAATTCCTTTGAGAAGGGCACATTTCTTGCACAAAGGGGCCTATGGGGTTTTTCAGCATGCTCAGCCACTCAGACAGTCAAAGACTGATGCAGCAGTGGTCTCTGGAGGCTTGGCTACTGCTCAAGATGGCAGCAGAGCTTGGATGCACCCATGTGGCACTGGTTCTATAGACTTGCAGGAGTTAGGGGGTCATGGAGACTTCCCCCAAGATTTCAGAGGAAGGCCTGGGAGGCCATGCAAGCTGCAACAGTGTCAGAGTCCCTGAAGGCAGCCCTTTAGTCTAGGGCTAGGCGTGAAGATGTGAGGGGGAAGTCTAAACTGCAGTGGAGACCCCGGAGATTAAGAACTGCCAGTACTCTGGTACATCTCCTATGAAAGCTGAAGGAATCAAGCATATCCAAGCCAGCAGAGAGGCCATATGAACTACAACCAGCAAGCCCATAGAGGTGGAGCCACATAAGCCTTTTGTAGAGAACATCACGAGGCCAAGTGTTCCAGATGCTGGACATGGAACTTGTTTGCCTGCAGGATTTTGAGATTGCTCTGATCCCATACATTTTCTCTATGTCCCTATTTTTCTGAATGGAAATATTTACTATGTGCCTTTATATATTGGACATATGTAACTTGATTTGATGTTTTACAGGAGCTCCTTTAAGAGTTTGCCTTGAGTCTCAGTGGAGACTTTGGACTTGAATTTGGGACAATCTTGGAGCTGTTGAGACTGTGAGGGACTCTTGAAAATGGACTAATATATTTTGCATTTAAAATTGTCAAGAACTTTTGGGGGCCAGGGGTGGAATGTTATTTGAATGTGGAAATATCCCCCAAGTAAACTTTTCTTCCTAAATACTGACTAAAACAGATGGGTTCTCATTTGGAGGCTTGAATGGGGAAAAAAATCTACTTCCCATTTCTGGATGTGTTTACTTCCTTGAAGCTGCAGAATTCATAGCAATTTGTTTCCTCAAAGTCAGCAAAGGAATGGAGAGAGACACCAAAGTGGGTCTGCTGGCATGACAGTCTAATGCAACACAACAATCATGGGGTGATATGCACTTAGTCATATTGTTATTTGTTAGAAACAAGTGTCATTCCTACCCACATTCAAGGAGAGGGGACAATTCTAAGGCATGAATATGAGAAGGTAGAGTTCGGAGTGGGAGAGGACTAGCTTAAAGTCTGCCTATCGCAATCTGATGTCTATCTTCCAGTGACTCATGCTCCTCCCAGATTCAAAATGGTTTATCCTCTCCCAAGGTTTTCAGAAATCTTATCTCATTTTAATAACAGTACAGAGTAAAAAGCAAAAATTGTATCTTGTAACTCAGGATCAGGTGCGGAGGAGACACCTGTGTACAATCTGCAGTTTCTAAGGCACAATTCCTTTGTTTCTGTGGACCTGCAACACTACAGAAACAAGTTATGTCTCCAGTATGCAAACATACATGGATGAGGCCAACACAGGGTAACAGATACCAATAAATTTGGTTCATAAAGGAGGAAAAGAGAAGGTCAGCATGAGTCACTGATTCTTAGCACTTCTGAAATCCAGCCAGATAAATATTGGGAATTTATGATCAGATTTCAAGGCTGACAATGATTTTCTGTGATTCTAGACTCTGCCCTCTGGGCTCTTGATTCCATCCCTTGAGTCATCTTTCCTTTTTCATGAAAGCTAACATGTGGTTGCAGCTGAAGTTCGATCAACCTACTTCCTACAAATAGACTTTTAGGAGTTTAACTGACTTCTCATTATGTGTTGGTTCTTTTAGTCCAAGGTGGCATTGCCTCTGCCGAAAGAATTTTCTCAAGAACCTGTGGTTCTCCCGTGGATTTTAATGATGCTCACTCCATTAGACACATGCAGATCTTTTCAACATAATCTATTCTCTAATCTGAGCTCCTGTTTGGGTGGCTGAGGCACTGTGGTGATCAAGAGGGTCTCTGAAACAGACACTATATCATTTGAAAAGATCCTTTGTGTGACTGAATACATTGATTTTCTGATCTTTCTAAATTTGTAACAAAAGCTTATATAGTCACTGCCTCTAGGACATGCTTTCCTAATTTTACCATCTTTTGGTAATCTGGGAAAATTTTAAATTTTAAAGATCATCAAGTCTTGGTTTCTTTTCATCTATCAGTTCTTCCCTCAATTTATATTTCTTGTTTTCCTTTTTACTATGATTAGCAAGAAACCATGTGGTGATTTCATTGCTTTGTTTAGAAGTTTCATTTGCTTAATATCTAAATTTATCATATTAAAGTTCTGCTGTCTATATAAATCCAGGAAATAATTCTTTTCTTAGCTACTACACAGTAGGGATCCACCTTCCTCCAGATTCCAGTATCTTTCCTTCCTTCTGAACCCTCATTGGCAACATGCTGCGAATCCAGATTTTTACTGTCTGTTCAAGGCCATTCCAGTCTTCTCTATTAGACTCCTGAAAATCCTTTCAGCCCCTGCTATGGGTTCAGTTTTAAAGATAGCTTCACATTTGTAGATATTTGTGATAGGAGCACCCTAGTGCTTCAGCCTAAGTGTAAAATCTATATTAGCTCTCTATGCTGTGCACAAATTGCCACAAACACAGGCTTAAACCACATTGCTTTTCTATCTCAGTTTTTCTATGTCAGAATTTTGAGGATGACTCTGCTGAGTCCCTTGCAAAGCTGCACTGTCATCAGGGCTGGGTTCTCCTGTGGAGACCAAGGGCATGGAGCCACCTTAAAGCATCTTCCATGCTGATTTAAACAATTATATGTGAAATAAATAAATAAATGATCAATCAGTCCACTAAGAAAAATTTAAAAATATCTTTTTTTTTTTTTTTAAAGAGAGAGGGACAGTGAGAGAGACAGAGAAAGAGAGAAACAACTTTATTTAGTTTTTCCCATGGCCTTAGTTGCTCCAACACTTAGTTGTGTACGTGGTGCTGGGGTTTGAACCTGGGTCCCCGTGCTTGCCAGGCAAGTGACGAAACCGCTGAGCCACCGCGCCAGCCCCCACTAAGAAAAATTTAGACAAGATAAAGTGCATGATGAATGAAGCTTACAACACAAGGAAATAAAAAAGGTTAATAAAAGAGTATAAACTGAATTATTATGTAAAAATATTAAACATTTTGATTGTAAACCTGATAAAATGTTATAAAAATAGTGAGACAGGTATTTTTAGCAAGCAACCAAATATTTACATCAAGAGCACATAGAAAACTCACATAGATTGTTAAAGGTCAGAACAGACTCTATGCAAATGGGAAAGAACATGAAACATTACACAAGAAGAAATATAAATGGCTAGAGTATATATAAATAAATATATATATATTCAACTGTGTTCATAATTTAAAATAAAGAAGTATCAATAATACTCTTGACTATGTAATTAATAAAATAAAATTCAAAATGCTCAATACTAGTAAAGAGATAGCAATTGACCTCTCTTGTACAACTGGTAAGAATGGAAAATTACTATTATGTCTTGAAATCAATGTACTAATCTACCCAAAAAACTTCATAATTATACATATTGTTTTACCTAGTAATTCCTCTTCTAGAAATCTATTATGATGAAATAAGCAGCAAGGCAGAAAAAGATTTATGCACAGTAATGTTCTTTGTAGCACAGCTCATAATAATAAGGCATTGAAAACCACCTAAACATCCCTCAAGAAGAGAAATGTTGAGTAAATTATGTAGTATCTACAGTATGGCATATCCTATAGTCATTAAAATGTTATTTCGGATGAATATTTAATGATGTGGAGATATGCTTCGATAAGTAAGAAAAAGACAGGATACAAAATTGCTTATGATGTGGAACTAATATGTCAAATAGTTTATCACTGGGAAGAAATATATCATGATGTTAGTAATCATTTTCTTTGGGGTTGGAGCTGTCCCTGTCATGCAATTGTTCTCAATGAAGAACTAATTGCCCTATTTTTAAGCCTCTACAGAGTTTCTCAGATTATGTATGCTCTTTCACATGCACAATAAAGCAAAAAGTTAATGTTGGGGAAGCACCTTAGCTGGAAATGACCTCACTCAAGTTAGATCTGGGTACCCATAGAAGTCACTACAAAATTGGTGCAAATGGAGAAAAGGGATAGACTTCATGTCTAGTGATTATTCTCTGTCATGATCTTACAATTACCAAGGTAGATGACATGATAAATAGTACATGAGTGTCAAGACCACTTTAAAAGCCAATAAAGTGAATAAATGTAGTGTTTTGTTTGTTTGCATTATGAATATGTTACCCATGTAAGGAATTAGAAAGTTAATATCTTAATTATTTGAATAGGTACTTTTTGACGTGGGATTAAATATTTAGTGAGCATCATAAACATTTGGAAATGTTTACCTAAGGCAACTCAGTGGAAGTGAAGATGAGGTGTGTCAAGTCACTATAACAGATGAGTACATGATGAGTTCAGGTAAAATTGAGTATGAGATAGAAAAAATAACTTTTTCTATGTTTCAAACAATATGTGATTAAAAATGCATACATATTTAAATTAAGCCGTTAACTATTATAGGCATATACTCAACCATTCCATTTATCTTACTACTATTTAATTTGACTAAAAATAAAAAACTTAAAAATTCATATTTATCTTCTCAGTGTGAAAATGGAGAATTGTCTAATAGAATCATGCACTTCGTATCATTTCAGTAAGTGATGGACCTCATATATGATGATGATCCCATAAGATTATATCAATTAGTGACATTGATGCATCATAGTTTGCATACTCTATGATTTTTATACAACCATGAATCCCTTAACAATGCATTTCTCAGAATGCATCCATCATTAACTGACCTATGATTGCACTGAGGCTCACTTTTTACCTGATGAATGCTATTTTATATTTCTATTTTTCTTCAAAGTTCAGAATAACAAGTTGACAGAAGTTTGTATAATTTGAAAAGGAATTTAACATCACAGATAGTTTAAAGAGAGGAAAAATGTCCTATGTTCCATTCTAAATTAAAATGAATGGATTTCATTTCCTTCTTTAATAGGTGGTTGGGGATTGTGTATAAGAGGTACAGAAATTCTAGGGGACCTAAAGTGGTGGAGATTTTAAAAAAAAAAGAGGAAAAGTAGGAAAAGTAACTATATAGAATGCTGTGAATGCTGAAGATAAACTTCCCAGTTTTTACAATTATTTTTATGACTTGTTCTCTCATTGAAAACTGGTATACTTTTTTTTTTTTACCACTACATCTTAACACGTAGAACCTTTATTTTTTAAACTAATGTTCACAAAGAGCTGTAAAGAAGTCTTTTCTCCAGAAAGGGTAGTGTAGCCTTATTGAGCACATCCAGTCCTTGACCTAGAGATGAAAGTTGACCCTTTAGATGAACTGAGAATGTGCTGATAGTCTTTGTGTTGGGAAAGTCTGCATTTTGGTTGAAGAGTTCCAGTTACAAAGTTAACATACATGGTGGTCCCCATTAAATTATCAGGAAACTGTTCATATGAAGATACTATTTTTCTTCTAGGTGTATGATGATTCCCATGTGGACTTTTGTTTTGCTTTTCATTTTGGCTGGTGAAGGGAGAAGCCAAACCCATTATTAATGGAATGGACAAGTGTTTTCTTTCCTTGGGGAGTTGGCTGGGCCTTCTGATTTCTTCTTCTATTGGGGAATGTACTCTTCTCATTGTAAGAGTGGAATTTTTTTGCAATAAACTATTGCAACTCAGAGTTGGACTGAGAATGAGATGGAAAGAGAACGCTATGGATTTTCTCACCATTTTGGCCTCAAAAGCCTAGACCTTTCTTACTCAAAATAAAATAGTTGGAAGAAAATGAGTTGTATTTAAGCCTGAAATACTTGTAATAAAGGACAACACAGAGTTGTATGTTATATTCTTTGGCCTTATTCTCCAGGGTTTCTTCTCAACTTTTAAATAAGAAAAATACTTACCTTGAAGAATAATACAAAATTGAATATTCCAGAAAATATAGCCTCAGACAAAAAAATTCATGCCTTGCCTCAATGTTATTCCTCCTTCCCTCGGCACAAATAGAAAGGAATTAGGCACAACATGCTCTTCTTCTTCCCTTTAATTATCAATTTTTGGTATTGGGAAGTGGGGGATGGACAAGGGTGGGTAATTGGGTGGGAACTCTTGGGGGGTAAATCTAATTTTCAGAATTTATATATATATATTATATTGTTTCATTAGAAGCATGTCTGATTTTTCAACAAATAAATTTCTTAATAAAATATAAAAAAGAAAAAACAGATAAAGACTTTTGTCAGACAGATAATCTTTTGTTTTTGAGTTATTTATACCTTGAACAACCTTCATATAATAGATTATCCATCGTCTCTTCGCAGGGAGCTTGAATTTAATTATTTTCATTAAGATGCCAGTTCCAAAGTTTTTCCATTTATTTACATTTTTTTCAAAAAATTACATAAGAAAGCTTAGACGTTGCTAATTAATTATAGAATATCTTTCAAAATTATATTGATAACAATGGCACTAATAGTTAACATTTACCAAAATATATGCTCTGTGTTAAAAAGAGGGATAATTAAGAGCAGATTGTTTTGAAGTCATCAAAGTGAATCAATATGCTTGTTGATCTTTTGGTAGTCATTCCATATCAAGCATTAAGTATTTCAACATACTAGTTTAAAACTTAGGGAGGAAAGAAGTAGCAGTAGATCTAGATTTATTACTTTCCTTTACTAAGTGGTGTCCCAGGAAAGAAAGAATGACTATCAGGTGGGGTGTACTTTTTTGTATCAAGGACAATGGTACTCAACCACTGAGCCACATCCCAAATACTTTTTATATTTTATTTTATTTTTGTGTTCTTATTGGTGCATTGTAGTTGTACATAATGATGGGATTTGTTGTCACATATTCATAGATGCACACAATAGAGCAATACAATTTGGTCAATGCCTTCCCTCCCAGTCCCCCCTACTTCCCTCCTCCCATTCCCCAGATCCCTTGCCTCTCTTTCTTGGTTCTATATTTTTCCAAACATATCCAAGTACACTGACATAATTCTTATACCTGGCAGGGCCTCCCTAAGTTGTTTAGGGCTTTGCTAAGTTGCTGAGGCTTGCTTTGAAGCTGGGATCCTCCTGCCTCAGCCTCCTGAAATGCTGGGATTACAGGTAAGCACTGTGCCTGGCAAGGTCAGGTGTTTTTGTTAAGATGCTAAGAACAGACCTCTGGGCCAACATCCATGGTACCACCTAGCTGGAGAACCTAACCCATGATGACTTTCAGAAGGGAGTACCTAATCTTCATAGAATAGGCTATGATAAACAAACTTAGAGAGTATTGATTCATGTGGAGTGGCTAACTAGAAAATATCAAGCAAGACACACAATGATTTCCATATAGAATGGAAACGTATCACGAACAGACAAAGCTTTTTTTATGAGTTATGCTTCTGTAGGCATTATGTGAAGACCATGTCATAATGAGCCATAGTACGTTCTTTTTTTTTTTTTTTTTTTACAGAGAGAGGGACAGTGAGAGAGACAGAGAAAGAGAGGAACAATTTTATTTAGTTTTTTACATGGCCTTAGTTGCTCTAACACTCAGTTGTGTACGTGGTGCTGGGGTTTGAACCTGGGTCCTTGTGCTTGCCAGGCAAGCGCCGAAACTGCCGAGCTACTGTTCCAGCCCTCATAGTACGTTCTTACATGTAGTCATATCCCAGGTTTTCCCCTGTCTTCCTTTGGGATTATGTGCATGTTTAAAATTATTAATGTTTGATACCAGGAAATATCTCTGAGTTTTGTGAGTCTGATTTGACATTTCAATCCTTTATGGCATCTCAAATTCAGACCTAATTTAATGTAGGTGGAAGATAGGGAGAGCTTGGCTTTATCAACTAGGTGGCACAGGGTAATCAGAACCAGAGTTATCCTGAATAGTTCATTTCCCTGGGCATCTTTAAAAGTGGAAAAATGTAGCTTACTGCTGAAAACTCTTACTATTAAACTATCAGGCACTGACAAAAAAATTTAAAGATTGGAGCAAGTTGATTACTTGCTTTTACCCTTCAGTTTGGGTTCACCCAGGAGCAACCCCTGAGATACAGAGAGTTAGTTTATTTCAGAGGTGAAAGTAACACCTGTAGAAAATGGGACTAATGATACAATAAAGAGGAAACCATCAATAAATACTGTGCTTTTAAAAAGGCAGCTGCAACAGTGGGTGGCTAGAATACAATCCACTGGGGGATGTTCTAGGAATTGACGTCATTCATACATCTTATCTGGGGACTCTTGAGCTGGAGTATTTATACGCTGAAACTATTGAGTATTTGTTGAAGTATCTGTCTTAGTATGTTTTCTGTTGCTACACCAAGAGCCTGGTAATTTAGAAAGAAGAGCCATTTCTTTAGCTCATAGTTATGGAGCCTGGGACATCTGCCCAGCATCTGGTGGGGGCTGCATCATAACATGGTGGAGGGTAGTTTGTGGTAAACCACAGGAAGTATATGTCAACTTAGGTTTCGCTTCTTAAGAAACAACTATTCCATCATGCAGGGATCCCATCTTGATATCTGTGTCTAATCCTAATTACCTCCCCCAAAGGCTCCACCTGCAAATACACTAAGTATATGAATTTTTTATTAAATTACTAATTTATGAAACTTGAAAGACACATTCAGATCAAAGCAGCACTATTTTCAGGGAGTACTATTTCTCCAGGACTTTAGTCTGCTATTTTTGAACAGCATGATCTTCTGTGGTTCTGGTCAAAAGACCTCTCAGGTACAGATAATGTTGATACTGGAAATTCGGAGTCTATGGGCAATAACATTGTCTATATATTATTCAAATAATTCTTTGACCATGTCTGCTCCATCTGGTTGGCTGTAACAGAGTCTCTGTATTCATTCATTCAACAAGTATTTATTTATTTGTGCTGGGATTAAGGAATAGATGGTGAAAGAAATGTACAATAAACAAATATAATATGATGTGAAGTAGTGAAATGTATTGTTAAGAAAAATGAAACTGGTGTGGTAGATTAAAAAATGCCCCCAAAGATTTCATAGCTTTATTCCTGGAACCAATAAATATTACCTTATTTTGAAAAAGCATTCTTGTATATGTGATTAAGGTAAGGATTTTGAGATGGGGATATTATCCTAGATTGTCTGGGTGGATCCTAAACACCACTACACATATGTTTAGAAGAGAGAGACAGAAGAGGATGTCACAGAGAAAATGGGAGAAAGCACAGTGAAGACCCAAACAGAAAGGGAAGTAATATAGTCTCAAGCCAAGCAATGCTGGTGGCTATCATAAACTGGAAGACGCATGGAATGAACTCTCCCCCAAAACTTTGGAGGGATCATGGACCTGAAGACACCTTGATTTTGGCTCAGTGAAACAGATATATGGTTTCCAAAACTGTGAGTGAATGCATTTCTCTTGTTTTAAATCACCAAGTGTGTGGTGATGTTTTTATAGCAGTTATAAGAACCTAATTGTTTATCACTTGGATCTGTAATGTCTTACTAAAGCCAATGTATTGAAGACTTGTTTCACAGTGCATGTGTTTGGAGGTGGAGCCTTAAAGGGGTGAATGAATCATGAAGGATCTAGCCTCATTAATGGGTTGGTCCACTGGTAGATTAATAACTTATGGACTTTTGAGAGATGGTGTAAACTTCATCAGGTGGGTCCTTGTTGGATGAAATTGGTCTCTAGGGACATGCTCGTGAAAGACATTTACTCTATCTGCTTCTTGGCGATCTTTCTGCTTCTTGGTAGGTAGCTTTGCTCAACAAACACTCTATGATGTGAGAATCTGCCTCACCATAGGCCCAGAAACGACGGAATCAGGTGAATCTGGACAGAAACCTCTGAGCCAAAATAAATCTTTCTTCCTTTAAATTGATTTTCTCTAGTGTGTCATCGAGGCAATGGAAGGATAACTAACATATTAATGAAAGTACAAAGAGGAGAAAAATTGACTAGAAGGTTGCCATTTTAGAAAACTGAGGGACAATCTGTCGTAAGGGGACATTAGAGAAAAGATCTGAATGAAAATAAGGAAAGGTCATTTAATAGAAGAATCTTTCAGGGAAAGGGGCGGCAGACACAAGCTGCTTAGACAGGAGGGAGTTTACTAAGTGGAATAATCAGCAGGGAGGTCAGTGTGGTGGAGGCAAGAGAGACACAGGAGAGTGGCTGGATTTGAGATAGACTGGGGCAGGGGAACCCAGATCATGTTGGGATCTTGCAGCACCTGGTAGCTTATTCTTTGTGAGGCTGAGAATAATGGGAAGGTTTTGAGGGAAAAAATGACGGAAAGTGACACAACATTTGCCTCTCTATGAAGCCCTCTGACTCAGGCCACCAGTTGTTAGTTTCATGCAATTTCTACTCAGTAGAAATGGAAAAGTGCTTCCAATCCTTTCAAGATCCCCAGGAGAAGGAAGTGAGGAGAGAGCCCCCTTATTTCAGTCTAAGTATGATCCACCTGCATGGAAACACAAATTGCCTACCAGGAAGGTGACTGCCTTCCTTCAGCTTAACTCCTTTGTATTTTTTCCTAGCAAACGCAATCATTTTGTCCCATCTCTCCATAACCTGCATTTAGTTATCTCTCTCTGGGTCCAGAAGAGATGTGGTTACGAGTCTTGACCCAGGTAGATGGGATAATGAGGCTGGGAATGAGAGTAGGGATGAAAGAAATAAGCAATTATCCACAGTGCCATCCCTAGTTTAAGCCTTGGTGTGATCTTTATTATGTGAACACGTGCTTTTTCCTAAGCAAGTCTGGTGTTGTGAGCTACCTCATTAGGCCATGAATCAAGTCTCTGTGTATGTTACATCCCTCTTAGTATCTAATGCACTGCTTATATAAAGTGGTCAATACTTATGGATGAATTGTGTTTGATCAGAGTTAGATGGTTAGAAAGAAAAAAGATTAAATTATGAAGTGAATGAATAAAACTATGTCTTAGCAGACCCCTGACACAAATTCAGGTTGTATAATTTGACTGTACAATAGTCATCAGTGATGACACTGGACACCCACCATCACCTGCACCACTTGTACATTCAAGAGAGAGTTCTGTGGGTGCCTCCTTTCAGTTGCAGCTGTAGGGTGGCCTTTTCAGTTTGAGTATCAGAGATGACTCATTAGCACTGGAAAATCTCAGAATTGCATCAGCATTAACTGCCCTATACCCGCTTCTTCCGCCTCAACATCATTACAGAGCAGAACATTTGGAACTACATTTTTTGGGAATATTTACTTTAGAAAAAAATTTTATGTTTATTTTTTTGGTACCAGGGATTGAAGCCAAGGGTGGTTAAAAATTGAGCCACATCCCCAGCCCCATTTTTTAAATTTTTATTTGGAGACAAGGTCTCACTAGGTTGTTCAGGGCCTAAACTGCTGAGGCTGACATTGAACTTGTGATCCTTCTGCTCTGCCTCCTGAACTGCCAGGGGTATAAACATGCACTACCTCATGCAGCACAAAAATATCAACTTTTTATGTACTGAATACTAAAGTCAATTTTTCATTGGCTAGGTAATTTCAATGCATTTATTCATTATCCGATTTATTCCATACGTTTTGAAATAGCTATGTATATATCCATATAAAGTATATATACAATGACAAAGAAAAAATACAAATGTTGGAGTGTGTGATACAGATTAGAGTGCCCTACAAAGACCTGGAGAATCACAGCAGGATGAACAAATGAGGAAGACCTTCTCTATCATGGCAGTCACTTCCATTTATTCAGGTCCCTGGAGTTACTTTTCTTTGGTGTTCTGCTGAGTTACTGATGGTATAATGAGAATACTTGCCCTTAACTAATATTCAAATTTTTCATCATTTTTATCTCCAAAGAGACAGAGAAAATGAGGCACTTTTCTGAGAGATGGGAGTGTTGCATCTTGCTTTGGTAAAAAGCCTAGATATTTGATAAAGCACAACATTTGAGGATATTATCATAGAAATAGAGAATATCCTTTGGGAGGAGAATCAGAGTCACCCAGAATGAAAAGAAAATCAGGAAAATGGAAGAAATTTCAAGCAAACGGAAAACTTTTTAAAAGCTCATACTGTGAAAATAAATTACTGTGGTCAAACCAGTTCAAAGCTGCCTTTGATTTTGAAGTGTTGGAACAGGGACAGATTGTAGAGTTTATTTAGTTCAGACCCTTCATTTTACAGATGATGAAGCTGGGACCCAGAGAGGTTAAGTGATTTGCCCATGATCACACAGTCATCATTGTGTGGAACCAGACCTGCATTTAAGGTCATCTGAATCCTAGTTCTGCTCCTCATTGCCTCCTGCTGATATCATTTTGGAAAGGAGATATCCAGGTGCCTCAGCAGCAGCATGAACCTGCAGAGGGAAGAGAGGTGCCGGATGCACAGGAGAGCTGGAGACACCAGGACCAGCAGTGGAAGCTCTAAGACAGTGTGTCAGACTTTGATGTAGTTTTGGCAGAAAACAATATCAGGAGCCACTCCAGCGAACAGAATTAGAGAACCATAGGAGTAAGTACATTCAGTGATGTAGTCTAGGGCTTAAGATCATAACTTTTAGAGAGCAGTCTCTGGTGATGAGTTGCAGAAATTAGCACTACACACAAAGGAAGGCTCTGGGAATTGCTAAATAACATAACAGAAACTGGGCAGCCTAAGGTTGGGGAAAGGTCATCTGTAAACACAGAACAGAATTCAGCTACTTAGTATGGAAAACTTCTGAGTCCACATTTTACATGATAAAGTAAGTTCGAGACTTGGAGGAAAGATGAGTAACCAAGAATCACTTCTACTAAATGGGTTGCCATGAAACCAACAATTTTCCTAAGCAAGTCTATGAGTGTGGCTAAGCCAGATAGTGTTTCTTCCTCTCAATAGGAATGATTGTTTAAGGGGAGGGTGCTAGTATCCAGACTGGAGACTTCTTGAATTTATCTGACAGGGACTGTGGAGATTAGGGTTGATATCCTAGGCGTATGCGTACTGCACCAGCTGGAATGCATTTGATGACCAATAAGTTCATCTGATGAAAATCTGTTCAAGCAATATAGATACTATCAGGGCTTGGATCTGGAATGTCCCCTCAAAAGCTCGAGTGTTGAAAGTGTGTCCTCCAATAAGGCACGATTAAAAGTTTGGGTCATAAGGGCTCTGACTTCATCAGTACATAAATGGACTTCTGGGAGGTGGGACTTAGTTGGAGAAAGTAGCTCTGGGCTCAAGGTGAGGCAAAACATCATGGCAGAAGGGCATGGAGGAGGAAAGTAGCTCAGGACAGGGCAATCAGAAAACAGAGAGAGATTTGCTTTCCAGGGACAATAGATAAACCTCAAAGGCACGCCCCCAGTGACCTACCTTCTTCCATCATGCCCTAGTGGGCCTTAGTCCCTACATAGTCAATCCATATCAGTGAGTCAATCCACTGTTTAGAAATACCTCTCATAATCTAATTATTTTGCCCTTGAGAATTCTTGCATTGACTCACATATTGGTTTGGGGGAGCACCTCATGTCTAAACCGTAACATAGATCAATTAGGGGCATCCATCTGTCTCAGATTCAGTAACCAAGACCTGCAGAGACTACAGTGTTCTAATTCATCCGCTTAAGAGAACTCAAACAACTTGAGTGGTGATGTGGAGAAGGAGGTTGTTTCTAATTTGTCAGTGTGAAACTACCCTTTTGTCTCCATTAGGATTTTTTTTTTAAGAGAGAAGGACACAATGAGAGAGACAGAGAAATAATTTTTATTTAGTTTTTCACATGGCTTTCATTGCTCTGACACTTAGTTGTGTACATGAGTGCTGGGATTTGAACCCATGTACTTGCTCATGACAGGCAAGTGCCATAACCATGGAGCCACCTCTCCAGCCCCTCACCTCCATTAGTATTATTGTGAAAATGTTCAGTGTTGTTACCTTTTCTGAAATTATAAAGGGAAAGAGGAAATTTCTATTTATATTTGAAAAATTAAGATTTTATAATACAATCCACAAATGTAGATAACTGAACAAGCTTTCATTAATTCTCTTATCTTTGCTCTACAACATATCTTAGAAATGTTTTGGAAGTTGAATATTCAATATAATAACTTTAATTATTTTTGTTTGGGAAGACAGAAAAATAAAATGTTCAAGGAAAATATGCCCAATTTTGTCAGAAGCAACCAGTAGGGGATGTCACCTGACCTACATTCATCAGTTGGAATTTGATACCCTCACTGAATTAGATACTACCACTAGCTCAATGGCCTGGGAGGAATTTGTTCTAATTCTGGTCTTCCTTCTCACATCTATTGACAAGGGATGAGAGCACTTTTTAAAGATGTTACAGAAGACAAGTCAATGGTTCCCAAGTGTTTCTTCAAAACTGAATTCAGGAACTTTTGCCAGAGTTGGTCTCCCATTATATGTTTTACACATTCAGTTTCAGGGGCAAGCAAACAAATAAGAATGTAAAATGCTTCAGCTGTTATGGAAACTAGTTGTGCAGTTCCACCCTAATTATGTGCTGAATTATTATTCAACTTATCAATGGCACTCCTGCACATACAAGGGACTCCAGCAGATGCGTGTACATGAATGTTCATTGCAGCATTATTCACAATAAGCAAAAGATGGAAACAACCCAAATGTCCCTATACAGATGAAATGGTGACCAAAATGTTATATGTATGTACAGTAGAATATTGTTCAGACATAAGAAGGAGCGGAATTCTGACTGGACCTTTGACATAAAATAATCTTGAAAACACGACACTAGGTAAGATAGAACAAATACTGTATGATTCCACTTACATTTGGTCTGCTAGATCCATGGATTTCACATCACTGATTCAAACAATTATGGATCAAAAATATTTGCTTATTCACGTATGAATTTTTACATGATCATGGGGAACCTTGCCTAGGATGCAGGGGGATGTAGAGAGGGGGGCAGGGAGGGGGGAAGGAAATAAGACGGATATCAAGGAGACCAGAGAGAAGTAGTATGGGGGAATCTAATCAGAGGAGAACTTCCAACTTCCATGAGAAGTCCAATTAACTTGGGGTTTAAGTAGGGGAAACATGGAACCACAGGGAACCCAAGGGGGGAAACCATGGAATGGCACCAGTCTTGGCTTGTTCTGTCATTATACTTTTGTTCTTGATTGTTTGATGATGAATCCTTCCTAATTGTAAGACCATGTTTGACAAATAAAATAAAATAAAATAAATTTGCTTACTTCATAAAGGGTGCTTTGGTCATTATCTCCTAAACAATACAATATAACAACCATTTACCTAGCATTCATATTTTATTAGGTATTATAAGTAATCTAGAGATGTTATGTGGTGTGTGGGAGGATATGTTGGTTCAATGAAAATTCTCTGCCATGTTTTGTCTAGGATTTGAGCATCTCAGGTCTTGATGTTGGTGGGGGTGCTGGAACAACCCCCTACAAATACCGAGGAGTAACTGTATATGAAATATCTAGGACAGGTAAATTTACAGAGGCAGAAAGCTGATGAGAAGTTATCAGGGGCTAGTGGGGAGGATAAATGAGTAATTATTGCTTGGTGAGGACAAAGTGTTAGAATGATGGAAAAGTTTTAGAAACAGCTATGATATTTGTATAACACTTTTTACGTTACTTAAGGCACTAAATTGTACATTGAAAATGCTTACAAATGCTCCGTGTTCAGTGGTGCATGCCTATAATCCCAGTGACTTGGGAGCTGATGCAGGAGGATTGCAGGTTTGAAACCAAGCCTTGACAATTTGGTGAGACCCTAGAGAAAAAAAATTTGGACCAGAGATGTAACTCAGTTTTAGAATCCTCTAGGTTCAATAACCAGTACCACACACACATACAAAAAAAAAAAAAAAGTTAAAGTGACAAGTTTACCCTCTATATGTTTAGACATAAAAAGTTAACAAAAATATTTTAACAATTAAATACAATAACAGATTTTAAATATTCTCACCCCAAACATATTATACATATTCATGGTGGTGAATATAAAAATTAGACTAATTTGATAATTCCTTAATATATATGTGCATCGATACACAGCATTATATGTATTCCATCAGTGTATGCAACTATTTTTCAATTAAAAATAACATAAAGCTGAAAATTAACAAAAAACAACCTTTGACCAAAAGGTTCTTTGCCAAGGAAAACTTTGAAATGCCTGTTCATATGACCAACCACCAACATTACTTTTTCCTTACAAAGCAAAATCTTTTCAATGGATTCCCTAACTCTTCCAGAATTTATATTTCATTAGGTGTAGAAATGATTCTACCAAATCCAGCCAATTTATCTGTCAGTCCTGCATCTCAAAAGCAGAGCTGTTAAATGCTTGAGAAAAAAACTTTTCTCTAGGTCCAAGAAGTTAGGGCTGTGTTTGTTGTATACCTGAATATTGAAAGTTCAGTAGGGTGAATGGTGGGGAGGCAGGGTGAGGCACTTGCAGGTTTTCTTGCTTTCTTCCTATATAAGCAAAGGCACTTTTCCTCAGGAAAGGAATTTTGGGTGTTTTATGCCATAGATGATGCTGCTACATACTTTTTAAAAAATTAGCTTTACCTTTGATAGTGCCCAGCAATAGGGATTATGATATATAATCTTCAAAGAAGTGCATGTTCTTTTATCTTCTCCTCAGTGTATGTTCAACATGTGTGGTGGTTGCCGGAGCCTCTAAGTGGGTATTCTGGAATATGCTTTTTTTCTCTCTTCTCTATGCCTTATGCTCAGTGTCTGTCCACTGACAGCCTGATGAGGAAGATTTCTTTTAAAAGACTGATTTGAACAGTGAACAGCCAGAAACACCTTTTACAATTTTTGTGAGCTTTTCCATATGATGGAGTTCTGCCATTAACTAAACTCCTTTTTTGTATCTTAGGGGAGAGACTTAAAGAACCATGAAACAGGCGTCAGAAAACTTTACATGTTAGTATTAATCAGGAACGATATTTGCATAGTATTAACCTTTTACCATTTTCCAGTGATAGAATCACAGATAGCAAAATGGAATGGTTGTTTATGTTTTTCTCATATTTTGTGAAATAATATGATAAGTCATTATGTAAGAATGTGTTTTGTTTTGTTAAATTGACAATGGGGGAAAAAGGCAGTGTTGTTCCCTCTTTAAGGCAATATTACTACATAAATGTTCTGGGAAAGAATTAACAGAATCCAATAGTCTGTTCTTCACATTCTCCTTTTGTGAAGTGTTGACCCTATCAGGATTAGGGTGCCCTTTTTCCATCACTCTACTATATTCAGCATATATTACTAAAAATTAGACTAGTCTAAATTCCAAAGAAGTGTTGGGCCCCATTTATAAAAGCCGGGGCTTATGTCTCCAAATTGCCATTATCAAAGAATTCTATAGAAACACCGTGGTGAATTACACTGGCTAACCTGGGATACATTTGACTTTTTTGTCTGAATAAAAATAGCCTTTTAATGACCAAGTCCTTTCAACACCACATCTCTCTCATCCTAGTTGTTAAGCCTCAAAACTTGCTGGAAGTAAAGAACACATCAGACAATTTTATAAAGTTGATTTACATGTGCCTGCTTGTTGGGTTGTTTCTCCTTTGATGAGAGGGAACCAACAGGAAGGGAGAGATCACCTTTGTGGTGATGTTAATAAAAGTTAAAAAAAATCTGAGTACCTATTATGTAGTGGGAAACTTCTTGTGCTATTTACTTTAAACCTCGAATGTGATCCTGTAGAGTAACTACTATGAAGGAAAATGTACATTGCTCTGCATGATTATTTTGGGAAAAGTTACTCTAAAGGTGTTTTGGAGGAAAAAACTTAAAGTGAAAACATCAAGATGTGTATCTACTAAGAGACTACAGGAAAGGATATTCTTGGTAGGTGATAGAGGAAAAAGTTCAGAGGGGATAGGAAGTTGTTCAGTTTACTCAAAATTCAGAGAACTGATTAGAGTAGCTGTAGACTATTAAAGAACAGGAGCATGACTTCAGACAAGTTGGCAAGAGCAAGATCATAAAAGAGCTTCGTCTTTGAGCAAAGCTGGGATTTGTTATTCATATCGATCATTGTATGCATGTTGTCTATGTTCTCTACTATATTGAGTCAGATACGACATTTTGCCATTTTTTTTCCTGATTATAATGGAAGCAAAACTCACCCAAGGCTTCGTGAGTGCATTAGATTTTGTTAGAATTGGGTCTCCTGACAACATTATAGTGTAGCCATGTAAACAAATGAATATTACTTGCCACCTTTTCAAACATATCTCACAATATTATCTGCCAATGTGAGATCTAGCCTCTCAAAAGTTTGCTTTTCTGTCTTTTGTCCCTTTTCTCTAGGACTTTCTCCCTTCTCTTAACTTCCTTTTCTCTCATTTATTTTCTACCAAGCATACACCCATTCCTGCTCATTTTGAATGCAGATCAGTTTAGCAATCTTTGCTTGTGATCCACAGGGTTTCACCTTCCATCCAAAGTGAATTGACCGGAAAATAACTTTATTAAATAATGACAGGTGTATTTCCATGAAAAATGCTGAGTATATGTTAAGATTATTATTTTTATCTTCATACTTATAAATTATGAAATTACACTCTTAATTATTCATATACAGAAGGAGACTTAAAAATACTACATATTTCTTGCCTTTGGGGATAAATGTAACACAATGAGTCAATTTTATAAGAAAAAAAAACTAGGTAATGTTTGGGCTCTAGTCTTTTTTTCCCCCCACATTTATTAGAAGTATATAGCGATAGAGGATAGAGATGAGGGGGAAACATTGTCAAAACTGTAGCAATCAATGTGTATAAACTTTGTTAACGAGGGGTAATGCTAACGCATAGATAAGCTACTATGGGTTTCATCTATTGCAGTTTCCCCCAGAAGAACTCATGTGTTAAATGGGTATCTAGTGTAGGAATAACATCAGCTTCTGGGATGGTTCCCCCATCTTCCCCATCACCAGACTCCTATGAGTTCTTCATATACCCTCCCCCCTCCCCATCCCCTTCCCTCCACCTCCAAGT
>PVKS010026342.1:15826-28968 GCA_004027875.1 Aplodontia rufa | reverse complement strand
TGTTATTATTAGAATTTTTCATTTTTGCCACTCTAACAGGAGTGAGGTGGTATCTCATTGAAGTTTTGATTTGCATTTCCCTTATAGCTAATGATGTAGAGCATTTTCTCATATATTTATGGGCTTTCTAGACTTCCACTGGAGAGAAGTTTCTTTTAAGTTCTTTAGCCCATTTATTGATTGGATTATTTGTGAGTTTGGAGTTTAATTTCTTTAGTTCCTTGTATATTCTGGATATTATCCCTCTGTCCATGAGTGGATACAAAAACTTTGGCACTTATATACAATGGAATTCTACTCGGCCATTAGAGAAGATGATATTATGGCTTTTGCAGCCAAATGGGTGGAGATGGAAAGAATTATGCTCAGTGAAGTATCCCAATCTCAGAGATTCAAGGGCTAAATGGTATCTCTCATCTGTGAAGGTAGAATACATGGTGAAGCAGTAGGTTAGATGGCTAAGCTAACAATAACTTCAAATTGTATGATTCTCAACGCAATAGCGGGATGGCTACCTAGGTTACTTGGAGGCGTAGGGAGGGGGATGGGGAGGGAGGAGGGTGTATGAAGAACTCCTAGGAGATGGGAGAGTGGGAATATGTGGGAACCATCTCAGGATCAGATGTCATTCTTCCATGAGATATCCATTTAACGCAAGAGTTCTTCTGGGGGAAACAGCAACGGGGGAAACCCAAGCTGGGCATCCATGATTTGGCATTACCCCTGGATAATTAAGTATATATACATTGGTTATTGATGGTTTGATAATGCTTCCCCCTCAATTGTATCTCTATATACATCTAATAAAAAAAAAGTGACATCAAGATAAAAAAAAGATAAGCCACCTTCAAATCTTTTAATTTCGCTTTCAATTTCTAGATCTAGGCTTTCTCCCTAGATGATAGAGAAAATGTGGTAGTTCTTTTTTTGTTGTTGTTTGTTTGTTTGGTATGGATGATCAACCCCAGGGTCACTTAACGATTGAGCCACATCCCCAGCCCTTTTTTATGTTTTATTTTGAGACAGGTCTTACTAAGTTGCTGAAGTTGGCCTCAAACATGTAATCCTCTTGTCTCAGCCTCCTGAGTTGCTGGGATTGTAGGTGTGTGCCACTGAGCCTGGAGAGATGTGTTGATTCTGATGAAAGCTGGGATGATCATCACCCATAGATAGGATTTTCCCTTGCTCTGCAGTTGCATGAGTATAAAACTTGACTCAGTTCTGCTCCCACCACCCCAAGGCCTCACCATCAGATCCTCTAGTCCTTCATTATGCCTCCAGTCTCTGGAACCCTCAAGGTACAAGGGAGGAAGCTTGGTACTTTGCTTACATCACCATTTGTAGAAGAGACATTAAAGAAAAGTTGATCTGTTTCTTCAAATGCATGAGAGTATTCTGTCATTGTTTCAAGTAAAGAAGGACTTCCCTTAAGTGCATCATGGCAATGGAGAGGAGGCCGGACGGGAATGAGACATTTTGTTTTATCCAACTTTAAAACTTTTCTTAACTAAGGGTAGGGAGGAAGGACATTAATAGATTTGTGTGGTTATATAATCATTCCATTAGAAATAGCTTAAAAATTTAAATTTTAAATACGTTGAACTAAAATGAATTATTAAAGTTAAGTAAATGTTATTCTATTAAGTGATGACAAAGAAAAGAACAGACTGCCATTTTATTTATTTTATTTTTATTTTTTATTGGTGAAACATCATCTTACATAGTGCAGACTGCCATTTGAAATTAGAAAAAAAGTTGTTTCGGGTTGAACCATAGGAAATTGGTATTGTTCAACCATTTTGCCAATAATTTGGCCATTTTGATTTAGGAAAATGACAGTTTCACGTTACTAAGTATAACACTGATGTCTTAAAGACAATGATATTTTACAGCTCTTCCTTGCTGTACATTCCTATTTTAATGATAATATATGTTGGTAAAAGTTTTTCTTTCACATTATTTTCAATTGCTTCACACTGCCAGTAGAGTGCATTGGCTGCCTGGTGATATCAATGGAAAAAAAAGTTTAAATGTAGATACATATATGCATCTGGTTGTGATTTGCCTTTCCTCTCTCCACTTGCATAATTCAACTTGATGCTGCATAACTCCTGTTCCTTTTATTCCATTCCATATGGTGGCAGAACAACCACGAAAAGATGAATACTTTCAGTACCTTTCATATCAAAGCTGCAGCTTTCACATTCTGTTCTATTGATACTGGATTTTGGCAGTGGATAAAGGGACACAGTTAAAGTCTGCTCATAATTGGTTTTATTTGGGAAAGATTTTTCCTTTTGAACTAGTGGCCACCCGTGATTTTATAATTATCAGAAATTAACTAGCTCAGCATTTCTTAAAGGAAATATTCACAATGTACTTCCTTGCTTTTAGAGGAAAAGAAAAAGAATAAGAATTAGGCAATTCCATTTTGTTAGGGAGTATTCCCTATGGGATTGCCCTAGCAATTGTATTTGTCTGCATGGTTCTCTTTTAAGCACAATCTTAACAACCTTTTTACTCTCTCAGAACCCTAGAAAGAAGAACACTTTTAAGAATTTGTATTTTCTGGAAAGTTAGACAATTCCAGTTTAAGTTTTCTGATATGACCCGACTTACCTAAAAGCTGTAGACAAAGCACCAAAGCTTTCTGCAAGGTGCCCTTTATGCATTTTAATATGACTTGAAAGGTAGAGCCCTCCAAATTGAAGTCTAAAACGCGTAGCAGAGATGTCTGCATTAAGCGGACAAGACATCCATACGTAAGATATAGACTTTACAAAGACTTTCATGGTGCCAAAACACACTGTCAGTCAAGCCTCTGTTGGGACTGGGCTTTATTTTCCCACCGTTGTGGGAACAGACAGTGACAGCTTTGTTTGCAGTGGCTTTGTTTGCTTGTTGCCACTGGTAAAATAAGCATTACTTCTAATAAAGAAACCCTTGGTACAGCATGGGTGTCCTGGGACAACTTTCCTCATAACCCAACACAGATGACTTCGTCAGGTTATCTGGTGTAGACTGGCCCCATTTAGGATAATTGGCTTGCAGTGTCCGGTGAGATCCATGAGCAGAGACCTAGGAAGCGGGATGTTGGCTGGGAGACTCCTCATTCCTGGAAAGATATCCAAAGGAAGAACATCGAAGAGAAACTTGTCTTCTTTCACTTTAGTTTGGCCCTATATGTCAGTGAAGCCTGGAAGACACTTCAGGGTCTTGTCAGGAAGCTCTACGGCCATGAGGATTTCTCATAATTTCATCTTTGGACAGTATCGATGAGCTCTACTTTGAACTTAGACTCGTTATAGCTGACATGTATGCAATGAGTGCTTGGATTGCCAATTCATTGACTTTGAGACCCCTGACACCAGAAACTTATGTGGTTATATGAAAAGACTTTGAAGAGAACGCAGTATGTTAAAGTAGAAAAGTCAGTTTTAAATTTTTGTGTTTGTTGAATAGGAAAGGTATGGTTAATGCAAGTGATTAACAGAAATATTTGATACATAACATGCTTGTTCTGATTCTTATTAATTATGCTTCAAGATATATAAATATGGAATTTTAAAATATTTACATCAAGGATTTATACTGCACCCACCCTCATACCTCTTCCACATTTCCCAGGAAATTAACTGTTTGAACTCAGCATTTGATAAGTTACCACAACCCACAGAATGTTTTTGTAAATTTTTCAATCCTTTTTTACTATATTATCAAGAATGTAAACGCAAGCATATTACAATATAATTATTTGAGGAATAGAAACCTTGTAGTCTATCCTCATAAATAAAGTCTATCCTCATAAATAAAGACAGAAATCGTAACCTTGGCCCAACTAGGATCTTGATGCTAGGAATGAAGGACTTGTTTGCCTCATCTCCTAAACTCAAGTAATGAATCTCAAGAGCTTCAATATTGATTCAACAAAAAGAAGGGCTGAGTCATTTCAGAGGAACTCTGAAAAGTGGACAAATGCTGCCATGGTGACATCCTGACATGCGGCGTGCTTAGTGAGCCTTGCTGGTTCCTTCCCTTGGCCATTAAAGCAGAACGACAGACCACGGGAAGTGCCACACACAGCGTCCCCAAACCAGAGGCAACTGCAGGGGGAGAGATTTATTTAGTGAATCATAAAGGATTAAAAATTCCATATACAGTTGTGCCTGATTTATAGGGAAATTCCTTTTTGAGTATGAGAAAAACTGTTCAGATGCATGACTCTCACAAAGAAATAGAAGCTATTGTTGGTTTTTAAAGTCTCAGAGAGTACTCTCTGTAAATTTTTTGTAAAAAGGCATCTTGAGGACAAAATATTTTAAGCTTGGGAAGTTAAAAATTTAAATTATTTTCACATAAAATTGCACTTAACTCATCCTTTGCTAAATAATGTAAGAAAATACTACATATGACCAGTAACAAAAATAAAATATAGTATGTAATCAGATACTACTACTGTATACATTTAGATTTGTAAGGAGATGAGACTCTTTGTTAAGAAATAATATTTAGAGGGTGGAGCAGTGTCTCAGCAGTTGTGGCACTTGCCTGGCATGTGCAAGGATGTTGGTTCGTACCCCAGAATCAGGATGCAACTTAAGTGTCGGACCAATGAAAACCAGATGAGACACTAAATGAATGAATTCTTTCTCTCTACAAAAAACAAAGAAAGAAAGAAAGATACCATATATACTTGACTGTTACTTGATCCTAGTATTCATTTGATGGACTTACTTAGCAATTGCCTATATGTTCTTTTCTTTATTAGTATAAATATTTTCTTTATTAGTATAAATAGTAAATAGTATAAATAGTAAAAATCAGAATGAAAGAAGTTTTTCTTAAATTTTTAATGGGAAAATGTTTTAGAATAGGTGACATGAGTTTGTTCAATTTAATACTGTAGCATTTTCAATATTGGATTAATTCAGAATAAAAAATGTTCTTACTGCAACTGAAATACACCTAGAGTAGAAAATTATTGATTTTATTTTGTTTCACTGTTTTTCTGCTTGTCAGTTATTGAAACCTATTGTGTTGCAGTCTTCATTGTCATTCAATCCACACACAAGCCTGTGTAGTACGTATTCTAAGAATCTCCATTTTGCAGATAAGAAAACTGAAAAGTTTATTGAAGTTTGGGCAACATATCTACACTCTGTCTCTTGGCATCATTTGGACCTAATCATGTGAAATGCTTTTATTTTTGCTCCTCTATGCCTTTAGAAATAGAAACTGTACTACTGACTCATCTTACAGTTTCAGATATCATCTGCTATAAATAGTTTTCTGGAGGAAGAACATTTTTAACTTAGGAAGATGAAGATTTAAAGTATTTGTAATAGAGAATAAAGATCATACTTAATCTATAATGCACTTTTTACATAATCCTTTTAGAAAAATTAAATGCTGAGAGTGTAAAAAAGTTAGAAAAGGAAAATATAATTAAGTACAAAAAGGTGAAGTATAATTTTACATAAAAAAGCAAGAGAGAAAAGACTTCTTTGCTGTTATTTGTTTGTTTTTGTGATCATATTTCTTGTTTAAGATTCTAAAATCCCACCTCAGCCTCTGTTATTTGTGATGGTCTGGGATGCCCGCTAAAATGTCTTAGAACTATTCTTTGTACACTTCTTCTATGTAGGGACCAAAATTGTTTACAGAGGAAATTCTGAGAGGATGCATTTGAGACTTCAAAATAGTTATGATTAATCTTAATAAATTGGTCACCTCTATATAATCCACAAATAGTTTAGATAAGATCCGAAACTTTAGTCCGACAAGAAACTATGAGAACATCACTCCTGGGAGTTCTTCATTGTGTACCCCAGAGCTTTCTGAAGCAACATTCAGCCGTCCCTACTGGCTCAGTCAGGACCAACCAAGACTGACTGGCTCCTCTCTGTGGAGGTGGGGAGCATCTCCAGCCACAGCTGAATCCTTTCTGCCATCCTCTTCCCTCTCCCAATTGTACATGTGTCTGTTATCTTGGGGCTTTGCTATCAGTTTTATTTTGTTTTTTGTTTGAGGAGTTTCATCATGATTTTCTTGATAAAGGGCAGGAAAGATGTAAAAACTGCCTCTCAACAGTCATCTCGTCATCTCAATCACTTTTCAATCCTGCCAGACTTAGAAGTTTAAGGATATATATATATATATCCATTGATGGAACAACTCCTCTAAATTTTCCAAGACTTTCCCCAGCTTCTCAAACCTCTCATGCAGTACACATCTTCTCATGTAGTCCTCCTTCAGGAACAACTCCAGGAACAACTCCAGGAGGTAGCATTCACATAGATTTTTGGTCTAAATGGCATCGCCAAGAGTCGCAGGACTTCTGCAGCCCTCATGGGATTGGCATAGATTGACCTGCCCAAACCATAAGATTGACAAACCAGGAACCTGAGTGTCTTTCCATTAACTTCATATGACTTTCATTTTATAACCTAGAGTTAGACATGAATATTTTAAAACAGCATTTCCAAAAATGCATTTTGAATATTAATAGAAACAGAATAGGAAAAAAGGATTCTGTGATCAAATAAAATTACAGTGAGTGAAACGAATTTAAACTGGTTTATTTATTACTGTACTCAGATATTTTAGTATTTTGTTTTGGTTAGTAATTATCTAAGAATGTTTTCCACATTTGTGGTTGGATTACCAAGTTTTTTGGCCTTTGCAAGCTTGGGGCACTGAAACCCATAGTAACATTTTTAGAAATGCTGAGATGTTTGCTAAGGGATTTTAATTCAGTGGATTCAAACATGAATCAATATTATTATTTGCAGTCTCTTCCTTGTATGCCCTATATCAAATTATTATTTTTCTCTGGGTGGCAAATCTTTTGGGCAGGTTGCATGACTATAATATAGTTTAAAACACTGATCTCAAATCACATAGAGCACTTTATCCTTATAACTAACTAGACCAATATGAAGTGTATGGTAGTGTGTGTATGACTGTGTGTGTGTGTGTGTGGTAATTATGGTTTTATGATACACTTTTCTACCTTCTCCTTTTCAAAGTTGAACTCTTCTGTATATTGAGAGTTTGAAGGGAGAATAGGAGAAAGTCCAAGCATCCCTTCGCTTAATTGCTTACAGGTATTGTACCCCTCTTCATGATTGTGATTCTTTCTCTGAATAACATAATCTATCTAAAATCTGTGTAAGAGACATACTGACATTTTCAAAGGCACATGTGAAAGTGGGCTCTGTTAGCCCACCACACAGCATGATCCTTTGAAGTGAGCTGTTCCTTAACTGTGCCTTTCCGGTATTTCCAGGAAGTACAAAGCATCTTGTTGTAGGGATCCCCCAGAGCTTTTTGCTTCGTGAGGTATTGGCAAGATTTTTCTCCTGAGAAGCTTCCTGTGGACTGCATTCCATGGGAGATCTTACACAACCTGTGTAGAAGTGTGGGTAAGGCTGCTCCCTTTCCTCTCTTTTCTTGGCTCTACCATTGTTCTTTCCCAGTTGTCTTTTCTCTGAGTGGTAGGGTCAGGGCAGATCAACAAATAATTGATTTCCAACAGGAGATTTCCTTCTGTAACATGGTCTGCAATCTCTTCCCCAATTCTTCTGGAGAAAAAGAAAAGATAGATTCTCCTCCCACCCCTACCTACTTATGGATGCTTCTTAATGTTGCTTCTTTCCCTTGAGGGGAAGGCAGTAGATGATGATGATGTTATTTTCCTTCTTTCTACCTCTTAAAATACTGTAGAGACCGAGTCTGGCCCTGGTGGTTGGCACCTTGCTTTAGAAATTGTGCACTTGTTGTCACTTTGGTCTCAGCTTAGACCTATTTACCAGTTCTAGGTGAGCAGAACATGGTTACAATGAGAATTTCCACAGCAGGTCAACAGAAGTCATTGGTAGGTACACATGTTGATAGTTGTTAGATTTTTTTTTTTTTAGAGGTTGAGAATGAGGAACTTGAAGCAAATTGTTGAAGGTTAGAATTATATGTCAGAGCAAGTTACAAGTTTACAAAAATCTAGAAGTATAGCAGTTGTAAAGGGTGGACAAAGATATTGATCAGCTAAGGAAAGAGATAGGTGGTGGTGCATACCTGTAATCCCAGCAACTCGGGAGGCTGAGGCAGGATGATCTTAAATTTGACAGCCTCACCAATTTAATGAGGATCTGTCTCAAAACAAACAAACTAACAAACAAAAACAAAACAAAACAAAAAAACCAAAGGATTAGGTCTATTAGTTAGAAGTAGAGTACCCTGGGTTCAATTCCCAGGATTTCAAACAAAACAGAACACTAGGCAGAAATAAAAGGAAGTTGTATTTTATAAAATCAAGGGTCTATAAAAGGGAACAGTCCAGATTCATTACAAAGAATCAGGAACAGAGAATATATAATATATAGTACTTACGGGAATCTTTTGGGACAAGACAGTAGCTTCTGCCTCAGAAAACTTCTTGAGGGCTGGGAACATATTCTTACTCATCTTTACATCTCTGAGGCATCATTCATCATTGATATTCCATAAAAATCTGTTGAGATAGGGCAACAATATCAGAAAAAAACTTGATAAATAAAGTAATTCCTATTTCTCTATAAAGCAGTGATTGACAAACCATCATCCTTGGAGCCATTTCTGGCTGCCAACTGTTTATTTTTGTTTTAAAAGAGAAAGTGAGAATGAGAGGGGGGAGAGAAAGAGAGAGAGAGAGAGAAAGATAGAATCAATTTTATTTATTTTTCCATCTGGCTTTTGTTTCTCCAACACTTAGTTGTGTATGTGATGCTGGGGTTTGAACCTCTGTCCTTGCACACAACAGGCAAATGCTTCAACTGCTGACCCACTGCTCCAGCCCCTGCCACCTTCTTTTGTGGATAAATTTTATTTGCACTCGTACTCATCTGTTTACATATTGTCTTTGGGTACATTCACATTACAATGTGAATTACAGATTGGAATAGACTACATGGCTTCTTGGCCTGAAATATTTACTGTATAGTCCTTTACAGAAAAAATTTTCTGATCCTTGGTGTACAGATTTAAAATGATTTTTACTTGTGTTTCTTGGTGACTCAGTCACAACATGACTAACCAGATCCTAGAAGTAGGGGTGATTGGGAGCATCTGGCTGTTCTGTCAAGAGGATAACAGCAACTCCTGAGATACCCAGTGGGGTGGATGTGAGAGTTTGGGTTGATCCAAGAGCAAGTGCAGCTTGAGTCCAACAAGTAGTCTGTTCCCTTCTTTTTCTGAACCATCCATGTTTGCATCTCTCTGACAGCACTGCTCACTTTCTCCTTCAGATTTGTCTTCCTTCTCCTACTTGATATGGGACTATGTGCGGGCTGAGACTATACTTTGCCCACGTTCATATCTGAGTGTCTACAGCTTTAGCTTAAATGGATGTGATTTAAAATATGCATCACAACTAGCAGGATTATGGTACTGCAGAAAGAGCAAGTCGTGGCCGCTCAGAGGCAGTAGGCTTTAAAGTATTATTGTGCGTGAGATTAGCTAACTGAAACTCCATCTGGAGTAGAGTGTTCCAGTAAATGGCAGCACCTAGAGATAGCTTTGTGTGAAACACTGTTCAGGGATTTGCGCAAATTTTATGAGGCTTTTTATTTTCAAAAGGTCCAAGAATACTTGTCTTTTTTCCTACCAAGGAGGCTTAAAGTATTCTTAGTTGTTAAATGGATTCTCTGATCCTTTGGGTTGGGAAGTTATTTCCATTGCCTTGTAGACTTTGATTCTGGGTCTGACAAAGGAGCTTCCTGCTCATTTTTTGTCTAATCACATTATTCACTTGATGAATGTTTGGTGAACTGTGCTATAGCTTGGATATGAGGTGTCTCTCAAAAGCGCCTGTTAATGCAGGAATATTCAGAGGTGAAATGATTAGATTATGAGAGCTAAAACCTAAATCAGTCCATCCTAATTTGAATGGATTGATAGGTGGGGCTTTGTTGGAGGAGGTGGGCACTGGTGGCATGTCCTGGAAGGGTGCATCTCTGCCTTTTTCAGTCCCTTCCCTTTCTTTATTTCCTGACCCTGCCATGAGCCTATGCTCATGAGATTTCAGAAGGAAAGCAGGACTCTCCTGGGAATTGTACTAGAAGTCACTCATGTTATATTCTGGCAAAGAACTTGGCTGTGTTTTGCCCATGTCTTAAGACTTGTGTGAGGCTAAAACTTATGGACTAATTAATCTGGTGGAGGAAATTTCAAGACAGCATGATGTTCAGTAAGTGACATAAATATTGTTGGCAGCTTTTAGCCAGGTTTATTGTGAAAATCAGGAGCAGAAAACATATCTAAAGGATATTAAAAACATGAAGTTTGGCCAAAAAGTGCATATAAATTTGGGAAGACCTGGAAGGTCAGGCAAAGTGTAGCCGGGTCAGCATCCCCTGTGGGAACCATGCCTGAAACTGTGAAGTAAAGCTGAAGCCTGAATGGAGACCTCAGGAATTTAGAGATGACTGTAACATGGACTGGCTGTCCAGAAAAGCTGCCAGCCTCAGAGAGAATCAGGCTAAAAGAGAGCCCATGTGCACTGCAACCGAGAAGGCCAAAGGGACAGGGCTGCCCAAGCCCTTTGGAGAGAACATCCATTGGCCAATGCTGTATATGGAGTTAAGGGCAGAGTTACAGGACCTGTTTGTCCTGCTGGGTTTAAGTCTTATTTTGGTCCTATTCCTTTTTTCTATGCCGATTCCTCCCTTTTGGAATGCGAATGTTTAGTTTGTGCCACTGCATATTGGACATGTGTAAGTTGCTTTTGAATTTTACAGGGACTCAGAGCCAAGAGATTGCCTTGAATCTCAGAAGAGACTTTGGATTTGGACTTTTTGGCAATGCTTTTTAACTTTTAAGACTATGGGACTCTTGGTGATGAACTAAATGCATTTTTTTTAAAAGAGAGAGGGACGGTTAAAAAGAGAGAATCAATTTTATTCAGTTTTTCATGTGGCCTTCATTGCTCCATCACTTTGCTGTGTATATGGTGCTGGGGTTTGAACCCACGTATTCATGCATGCCAGGCAAGCATTGCAACTGCTGAGCCACTGCTCCAGCCCCAACTAAATGCATTTTGCATTGTGAGATGGACATGCATTTTGGGGGGCCAGAAATGGAATGTTATGGTTTGAATATGCAGTGTCCCTCAAAACTTCCTGTCAATGCAGGAACATTCAGATGTATAATGATTAAATTATGAGAACTGGAACCTAGTCAGTACATCCCAGTCTGGATGCACTGGCTGCATGGTAATTGCAGGCAGGTGAGTAGTGGCTGGAGTAGGTGTGTCATGGGACCATGCCCTAGGAGGGTACATCTTCCCTGATCCCCTGGTGCTCAAGCTTTTTTGCTGCCCTGAGGGTCTGAGTCTGGGAGTAAGCAGAGAAAGTCCAGGTCTGTGGCAAAAGTTTGATAATCCCCATTTTCTTTCCCTGTTTTTGGGCTAGGGCACAAATAGCAGAAGCCTTTGGTAAACAGAATTGGGCACTCTTTCCTTTTCCATTTTTGGTATTATTGGTGCATTATAGTAATATATAATAGTTGGGTTCATTTTTTATACAATCATACAGGCACGGAATTTAATTTATACCATTCAGTCCCTGGTGCCCTCCATTTCTTTTCCTCCTCTCTTCTCCTATCCCCTTCTACTCTACTGGTCTATTTATACTCATTTATATATTTTTAATTGGTGCCTTGTAGATATACAAGAAGGTAGGTCTCACTGTGGCATATTTATACATGTACATAGTATAATTTTGTCTAATTTGTTCTGCATTTCCTCATCTTTCCTGCCCTTCCTCCTTCCCCATCAATCTAGACTTGGACACTATTGAAATAATATCCTACATTCTACTTTTTTGGGGAAGTGAAAGAGGATACATATTGCCTAAACTTGGTTTTAGTACTTTTGGTGAATTCTTTTATGCATGCCTAAACTTAGATATGTAAAATCCCCAGGATGAGAAAAGCGTTTATCAAGGGACTAAAAAGATTTTTTGAGAAGATTTATAAGGCCTATTTAATATGTAAGATTTACTAAATTGGAGTTAGGAAGGAAGGATTGTATGACATCATTAACTATCTTATTATATTTAAGGAAACTAATTACTCTTTGGTATACTAAACTTAGTTACTGATTTGATGAAGATTGCTAAAGAGGAAAAGACTTACATCCTATTGATGTTGTATTTAGGCAGAATTGGGAATTAAACTAACAGAACATTCAGTTTCCCTTTTTATACTCTTCTCTGTGGTTTTATTCTTTAAGGCCAAGGTCATCAGCTCTTTGGAGGTCCATTTATTCTCTTTCTCTTAGAGCATCCACTATGGTTTGGGTCTTGAATGTCCTTATTGGCCCATATGTTAAAGGCACAGTCCCTAGGGTGGTTTTCTTGAAAGGCAGTGGAACCTTTGAGAGATGGGGAGGTTCTTACGTCATTGTGAGCATGCCCTACAGAGTTTTTGGACCCTAACCTTTTCCTGTCTTTTGCTTCTTGGCTCATGATTTAAGCATATGATGCTCCATCATATGCTACTACCATGGTACGCTGTTTTGGCACAGGCCCAAAACAATGTGGCCCACAGATCCTGGATTAGAACCTTCACCTCTGTGAGCCAAAATTAACCTTTTCTCTTTACAAGTTGATTATCTCAGGCATTTGGTAATATTGACACAAAGATAACTAACACATCTCTAGCACTTGTAAGGAAAGAGACAAATCAAGGAAATAGAGAGGAGAGCGGCAGCTCAACAGCAACACAGGTTTATTGGGGAGAAACCTGTGGAGGGGGACCCATTGGAGTTTGGACCCATCTGCCGCTTACAACCTGGGGTAGAAATAGAAGGAATGAGGGGGGAGGGGTCTAAGGTGTGAGTTTTCTGGTTAAACCAGGAGTTGCAGTAGATTGTGATTTTTTTGATAAGGGACAGGCGTCTATAGATTCCAATAAGGGCCTGAGTCAGTAGTGAGTCCAGGGGGGTTGCTGTCTGGCTCACATGAGTGATTTCTGGCAATTTTCCTTATCCATCAGCACTCTCTGGGCTAGCTTTTTTTTTTTTTTTTTTTTTTTTTTTTTTTTTTTTTTTTTTTTTTTTTTTTTTTTTTTTTTTTTTTTTTTTTTTTTTTTTTTTTTTTTTTTTTTTT
>PVKS010026341.1:0-28775 GCA_004027875.1 Aplodontia rufa | reverse complement strand
TCACTGTAATGTGCTGATTCTAAGTCCCCTGGAAAGATACCCAGGAGTGGAATATGCAGGGTCATATGGTGGACTCATCCCTAATTTTTAAAGGATTCTCCATACTGCTTTCCAGAGGGGCTGTACCAGTCTGCAGCTCCACCAACAGTGAACACATCCATTTTTATCTTAAGCCTTTCTCAGCTAGGTATTTATGAAGAGGGAATGCTAAGCACTATGGGATGGAGGACTGCAGTGGGGCATGCAGCATACCAAGCAAAGAGAGAGGTGGCAGTGAGGGTGGAATGTCATCAGAGAATATGCAAATTGCATTTATACAACTTAGATCAGGTCTTAATGCTGACTTCATTAGTCATGGGATTGTGAGCAAGTAATTTCATCCATGCAAAGTTTCCTCCACAGTGCAATGAGGGAACAGGATTACATATTTTCTAAGCTTCATTCTAGTGTTAAGGACAGGCTGTCTACCTAAGTTAGGAATTCTAACATAAACCTTCCCACATTGGAAACAGCAATTCAATGCAATATAGCTGTTTCTGAGAAAAGCCAATGGACAGCTGGTAGGTGTAACAGACATCTAACACTTAAAAGGCTTTGTGGATAGTTTATTCCATGGCTTTTTTTTAAGGGCATATGATGAGGAAAGAGGAGGTTTTAGTTGCATTTGTAAGTAATATAGGAATACATTTCGAAATTTGTAAAATCTCCATTTTACCTCTTTAAACATAATTTTGTGATTTATTTTTCTTTACCAACAATACATCATCAAAGTGCTTATTTTGATTATGCTGATTTCTTGCACTAGAGAATGAGTTCAAGGAGGGCAGAGATTTTTGTTCATTTTATTAATGCTGTATTCTCAATGTCTGGAACAATACTTGTCACATAATTAAATTCAAAAAATATTTTTTGAATAAATAAAAAATTGTGATACTTCAGAATAATAAGGAGAGTTTCAAGAAATTTGAGATGTGGCTTTTGCACTTTTAGTATGAAGATATATTTGAGAAATATATTTGAGTTTTGCATTGCTTTTATAACTCACAAGAAGTAAATTGGAAGTGGAGAAGGACAAATGCTTTGGGGAACAATTTTCCCCAAGTTTGAAACTTTTCTAAATCTCATCTAGTGCTTTTTAATGTTGTCATAAAAGATGGATAACACTCTATGGAATTATATCAATGGGAACCATTCTAACAATATTTAAATAGGAAGTTAGCAGTTTTGTTTGTAAGTTTTAGGAAGAATATTCATGAGGATTCTAACTCAATTTAAAATAATTCCTAATCTCTTCAGTATAAAATAGGTAGTATGACCACACTAATCTCTATACCCCCATTTCAAATCAACATCTAATTATCCATGTTTCTATATTATTTCAAGTTCTCATTCATCTAACTCTCGACCACTATTTAATCATGATGGATTGTGATACCAGCATCGTTTGTGGTGCAGACTATGATCTGCTATGATTCCTCTGCAAAATTATTATGATGAATCACACTTGTCAATGATTTTTGAATGAGACAAATCCAAAACTAATTTGCTATCTGCTATCCAGATGTAATTGGCTATGTATCATAAATCTTCCATGAAAATATTCTTCAGTTCTATTTCTGTCAATAAACAAAAATGTTCTTCATAGTTCATTCCCCAAGAAAAACAATAGAGTCTAATTAGAAGGGAAGGGAGAAAGTGCATTGTTGACTTGAATATAAAAACAGAAAGTGTCTGGATCGAATTGGCTGTACAAATGAATCTCTGCTATCACAATCTTTATAAATCGTATCTCTTCATTTTTGGTTCACAGACTCAATACTTTCAGATATCCATAAAATATTTTGCCTTCACGCTAAGTTGTGGAAATTAAACAATGTTTATACAGTGTCCTAGAGTTCGAAAATGGCTTATATCTCATTTATTTTGAAATACATAGAAGTTCAGTTACAAAATATTGATAAGGATGGTCATATTCATTATTGAAGTACAATGGTGAGATAAGTTTTAAAATTCTCTGGAGGGAATTGTGATCACTAATTAGCTATAGCACAAATAAAATATAGACTATGATTTCAAATCACATATAGGCCATAAAGCATTCTCCTGTGGCATACATACTCCAGTTCTGACGCTGGGACACATATGTGCATGTGTGCATGTGTGTGTGTGTAAAATCTATCAAGCAGGTATCCTTGTTTGAAAAGGGAAACAGTTGAGAAATTCTCTGTTAGGATAGACCTGTCATTCATATTTTTTTAAAAATCATTTAAAATGTTTTTTTTATCTGTGGTGAGTTGGTAATCTTTTCTTTTATGTAAAAAGAATAGAATTCTTCATTATGTAAATTGCCAGTTTTGATAAAATACATCCTGATTAAGCATATGAAACAAGGAATTTTGATCAATTAAATATCAGACAGTGTAAATATGCCTGTTCTCAGAAAAAAATATCTTCCCTAAGTTGAAATGTGCCTAATCACAAACCTCATTTCTTTTCCCCATTATACATTCCCTAGTGCTATTCTTTATCTGGTCCATGCTCCCAAACTAACCTCACATAATAACACCATTAATAATACTTAGCACTTATATAGTGCACTCCATCTCAAAGTACTGAGCAAACATTAAATAATGAATGCACATTGAAAGAAGTTAGAAAAAGTATAGAATTTCCACATTCTTATTTCAAACAAAAATATTTCATTATTAATTTTTTTATGGTGAATTTTGTTTAATTTATTTTAAAAGAATATTTTAACTTGTCATATAAGAGAAACAATGCTCATGGTGAGGAAGTATATGAGACTACACCTGGCTTTTACGGATGATTAAATGCTCGAGTTGAAGCTGGGGCTTTTGATAACTGCTAGAGCTGTTTATGACCTCATATACTACTCTACTGTGGAACATTAGACCTTAAATAACATCAACCATGTGCTTTTATTGAAAAGAGGAGAAGGAAAATAAAATGCTCTTTCAGACAAAGAAAAAATACATATAGAGAACCCTATGGAAATGTCATAAATACACATGAATAAAATTATATTTAGTAAAGGTTCTGTAATAGAATTGGGAGCCAGGTTATGCTGTGACAGCTGTCTGAGTAGCCTTTGTTTAGAAAACTTATGAAGGAATAGTTCTTTTATCTGTAGGCATAAAAAGTGCATTGGGTTTGTAATAGGCCCTGGCAGCAGTCACTGCTTACAGAGGACTCTAACATTTACTCACAGTGACTTGGTGCTTATAGTCCTAATCTGCTTATACTGAACATGATCATGGTCTCTTTAAGTGGGCAATTTGCGAAAATCACATCTAAAAAGACCATTGGGTGGACAATGTCATGCACAGTTCTATATACTGAGAAGCTTAGTGGGAAAGTGTGATCAGCAAGATACCAGAAAGCAAAACAAAAGTACATATGTTGTTTTCAAATGCATCTAGAAATGCAAAGATAATTGCTTCTCAGGTTGCCATTTAAAACATGTTCATATTATCATAAAATTCTTTGTACTTGCTGTAGCTTTTCTGACCTTTAAGTATCTTATACTGAATCACATTCTTCTGACAAAAAAAAAAAAGACAGAAGAGGCCTAGGAGGAAGAAGATCTATAGAATATGTGGATAAAGAATTCATAATCCATAATAAACAGTGTAAGTAGCTAAGGAATAGAAGCATATTTGCATAATAGTAATAATAAACAATAACAGTGAAATACTAAATACTTCATACATTGATTTATTACTCATAATGACAATCCTATCAAGAAAAATTAAGCTGACTTTTATTTTACAGTTGAAGACACTGAGATGTAAAGACTTCAATAGATCCCAAGTTTAGAAGTCCAGATCTAAACCCAGGAGGTCTGATTCCAGAGGTTGGAGTTTTATCCTCACGACATGCCTCAGGTAATCTGTGTACCACTCATCTGTATCCTGCGTCTGACTCATTGGTAGGCATCAACATGTACCTGTCAGTACAAAAATGATTGCATATGAACCCTGAAAAAGATGGAGTCCCAGAAAGTGAGGGGCAAAACTATAATTGTCGTTCATATTTCTCTGATTTCAGTATACATAAGCAGTTTTATAATTTAAACTTTGGAAGGGACTTCTGCAGTTTCTAATATAGAGCTTTTATTATCATATGACTAAGGAAAATATAAGTGGGGTGCCAAAAGTCCTATGGTGAGGTAGTGTCATAGCCTGGGTGAGAACTCCTTTATTTTTGTAGTCAGAGTGTGTTCCCTCCACAACTGGTGGTAGTGGCATTGTCCCTCAATACCTCCAAATAAAAGAAAGATTTCTAGAGATAAATCCATAACTGTTTGAGAAGTTCTATCATCTACTGTCTTTGCATTGAGATATGAGAAAATAATACTATTGCCTTAATGATTTTAATCATTAATTAATGTTATAAAAAAACCAAAACCTGCTAATCTGAAAGGAATGCCCAATGATTCTAACATAATCATAGATGTTCAAGGAACTGATCTATACACATACACAACATCTCTGAGTGCTTACCACATGCTAAATATGTGAAACTCATTTAATCCTCATAACAATCATCTGACATGGGTACAGTTATTATTCAGATTTAACAGGAGGCTAAAGTTAGTCACAGAGAAGCTATTTAGTTCAATGTTACAAGATAAGTTAATTTCGGAACCAGTAACTACGTCTGTCTGATACTAAAACTTACTCTTACTTCAACTTGTCCAAAACTGGCTCTTGAATATATTTCTAATAATTTTAAGCAACAATTTGATATTTAATGCTAATGTGTTTCTCCTGGCCCCAAGGGTATATGCAAAAAGTTTCAGCAAATATACATTATAAGAACTATCTAAGAAAATACCATAGAGGTATTGCTTAGGTTATTCTTTGCACTTAATTTCATCAATATTGTTTGAAATAGATGAATGTTTTTCTAACAAAGAATAATGTGACTGCCTAGAGTAACACTGGTTTATTCCAATATCTCTGCATGGAGGAATAAAGACTCACATGATTTTCTTTCTACTCATTCAGATTTTTTGATATTAAAAACCATTATATCAGTTTCTCTAAGATGATGTTGTACTTTATATTATTTATTAAAATATGCATAGGAATTTATAGATTTGAATAGCCAAAGGTATATATACAATTTGCATCCATTTATATATAACCAATAAAATAAACTATTTTTTATTTATATAAGCCCTTTTATTGCAAAGTGCCTCATTGTTCTATTTCAAAAAGGACATTTCCTGCAGTGAAATGTTAAAGATATAAATTCAATTCCACAGACAGATGTGCAAACACCATTAGTATTCTATTTAATGTTAACTGCATTCTACAAATAATATGTTAGATGGCTCTGCTTAAAAGTGCAAATGGCAATCTCATACAGATGTTCACCCCTTCTCTATAGCTCAATAGGATGTGAGTGTGACAAATGTGTACATCAAAGTATTTTCTCCAGAATTTCTACTTTTAAGCATGTGCCCAAGAAATGAAGTGCAAGGGCTGAATTTGATCTAGTAAAGCAACAGGTAACCTCTGATGTACGTTTGTAATGCAGTAATAGAATACAGCATAAGCTGAGAGTAGTAATTTATCCTGTTAACACATTCTTTAGGTGGCTATCGGGTTTTTGTTCTTGCCACAACATTCTCATAAAGAGGAACACAGACCTTCTCTGGCCACATCAACAGTCTTTATTCAGTTCACACTCCTGAGGTAGTTGGCTGATTGCTCTGCTAACATCAGTAGGTTCACTGCCGTTACTGGGTTGGCAAGCTATTAGTTGAACTTGAAGGGATTCTTGATTGACCAGTTGGGTTTGTCTGTGCTCCTCAGGTCTGCCATCTGTCAGGTCCATCTGGGGGTGTCCTGCTCATGGTGGTGTCCTGCTCATGGTGGTGGCTGAGGGGAATAGCAAGGGCAGGTACAGTTGTGTTGTACTATTCTAAGTTTCTGCTTGTAGCTGACTCAGTGGAACTCAGTCACCAAGTTGTGATGAAGTGAAGTCTCAAAGATCAAGTGAAGATATTCCCAATAGATCCACCTAAGGTCCTAAGACATCTATCATCAGATATCTTAGTGAACAAACCTTTGGTTGATCGCAGCCCCTGGCCTTCCAGTTTCAGAGATGATACAAAAAATCCACATAAGAAATATTTGCTACAATAAACACTTTCTTTTTTTTTTAAAAAACAGGGGGGTATTTTTTTAAAAAAAAATTCCTATGGTTTTTGCTTTTCCTCTACTTAGTTGTGTATGTGTAGGGGATTGAACTAGGGTCCTCGCATGCCGGGTAAGTGCTCCACCACTGAGCCATCAGGTCCAGCCTTACAATAAACATTTGATTTGAAAATGAAAAAAGCACTATTGGAATCAGTAGTTCATATCAATTTTGAAATTCCTGAAGGAAAAATGTTGGATTCCTCTTCCTGGAATAAAATCTGTTCCATGATTAAGGCTTGGTTCTGTAAACTGAGAACAGCGAGGTGTTTTAGATCAAGTTGGCGCTACTATTTTAAGTATGAACTTTTTCTTTTTTTTACTATCTATTGGATTTATATTTATTTTTCAAGTGCAAGTATCCTAAAGGCTATATGAGTTTTCTATGTATCAAATTTGAGTGCATTACATACACCAAAAATTACATTTCAATTGTTTTCAAGACATGCCTATAGCACTAGACTTGATTATTGTTTTTTGTTTTGTTTTGTTTTTTACAAATTAGGCTGGTATGAACCACATTGTTAACATTTCTAGGAATACGTTTGTCCATATCAGGACACCAATTTAATTCTTTTAGGAATGTATTAATATGGGAATATCTTACTTGTTTGAAAGGCTGGAGATGGCAATGATTTTATGTTTTAAATTAGAAATTTCCATGATACCTGAGCTCTTCGCGTGTCTACTAAATTCTGGTTAAAACTGGCTAGTTCTTTGTTCTGCATTTTTCTTCTAGAAAATTAACCATGAACAGCTAAAAGCAACAACAACAACAACAACAACAACAACAACAACAACAAAGCCTTCTTGTTTCTTTCCTTGCAGATCCATAAGGACTTGCAGTTCATTAGGCACATTTGCAACTTTTGGGTTACATGCACTAGATTTATTAATATGACTTAACTTCCCAATACAGGTTATCTTGGTTCACTTTTCTTGTAACACTTTTTTCCCTAGTTTTCCAAATAGCTTATAATTGTATATGTACCACATGCTTCATAGTCCCCAAATCAAGGGATCATATTTTTGTTACAGTTCACACCCTACTTTCAGTACACATTTTTTCATTGTCTGTCTATAGCCTGAATACTAATGTGGAACAAACAACTACAGAACTTGTGTACCAAACACCCACCTAATGTGTTATTATTCATATGAACACATGAAAGAGAGAAGGAGAGAGAGAGAGAGAGAGAGAGAGAAAGAAAGACAGAATCAATTTTGTTTAGTTTTTCATGTGGCTTTCATTGTTCCGAGACTTCGTTGTATATGTGGTGCTGGGGTTTGAACTCGTGTACTCACTCATGCCAGGCAAGTGCTGTAACTGCTGAGCCACAGCTCCAGCCCTGAATGGAACAGTCTTCATAGGCATGATCAGCCTAAGGGTTACCTGGTTATGGCATGGCTTATTGTGGCTTACCTGGGAACACTGGGAACCTCAGGTCTTTTGCCTGTCTCTTCTCTTTTGTCAGACTAGTCTAGTTGTGCTCTTTCATGGCAGTAGTGAAGGCAAGTATGAATAAGCCCAAATGTAAATGCTCATTTCAATCTTTTCGTTAACCTCACACTTGTTAACATTTCATTTGCTGAAGCAATGTGTGGCTGAATCTAGAGATAGAAATTTTTCCTGCCCCTACCTCCATAGGAAAGATTGCACAGCAAGGCAGGCAGTTATAAGAGGGTGGGGTAAGCAGATTATTGGGGCCACTTTGGCAGCCTACCAATTTTAGATCTTCTGACTTCAAACTTGGAAACCTTTCAAGCAAGACCAAATAATATCATCTATTACTTTAGCTTTTTTTGGAAACATCTAAGTACTTCACTTTGGATTTTGCTGTGCTTACAACTTATTTTGTACATTTAAAAATACTAATTAGGGCCTGGAGATGTGGCTCAGTGGTTACAGCACTTGCCTGGTAAGTGTGAGGATGTGGGTTCAAACCCCAGCATGAGGTACCACTAACTGTCAGAACAAAAGCCACGTGAAAAACTAAATAAAATCAATTCTCCCCCCCCCCACTGTCCCTCTCTCTTAGAAAATAAATAAATGAAAACACTAATAAGTTTCTTTGTGAAGAAATTTTTCTTTATGGTTAGTTAACAGATGAGGAGACTTCTGCAGTGTTTAAGACACTTGCTAAATTTCCCTTCCTGAGAGGACAAATAGCTACTGGTATTCGGATTGGTTCTATTTTCTAATTAAAACACATTTCTGCCATTAAAGTAACTTTTTTTTAATTGAGGAAACTTTCCCTGATTTTTACAGATGTATCTTATTTCCTTATATATTATGTTTTTTAATGGGATATTCCCAAGTAGATAAAACCAGACAATGAGTTTTCAACACCTTGAAGAGGCTTAAGTAAACTCCCTTGGTACAATGTATGATTGTATACATTTTTATCAGTCAGGATTTTCCTGAAGAATAAGAGGAATTATCATTGATAACCATTAGGTTTAATGCAGATGGACAGAATGATATTTGGTAGTTGTTTAATGTAGGAAATCATACCCCTAATGTATAAATCCAGTTTATTTTCTTTAAACACATAGTAGTTGAAATTTATGGGAAACTTTTAGCCTTCTGTGGCCTTTTATTTCCCAAAGTGGTCGCTAAAGAAAAATTAATTAATATTCAAGGACAGAGATATAATATTTTTGTGACTTTCAACCCCAAGAGCAAAACCCATTAGTAGCTATAGATTTTTCTTTGAAGCAATGAGCTAGTTTATAATCAATTTGTGTCAGTTTGGTGCTGTATATCAAGATGGTTAGTCTTCCTGGGTTTGTGCATCTGTTTTTTATCAGGGTTTGTACCAGGATGTTCATAAAAAGGTGAGGCATAAATTGGAGTCTCAGTGGTTATAAAACAATCCTTTGTGTCTGACCCTACTCATGTTTTTAGCAGTCCTTCAGCAATAAACATTTATTCTAATCAATAGCTTCCCTCTAGGTGAAACAAGGTAATCATTAAAACATCTGCTACTTTACGTGAACTAGTACTAATAATAGGCACATATTTGTTTAATATTTTTAGTACTATATACTTTTTTCTTTCTGTCTCTTGATATCTCTTTTGCTCTCTTTTATTTTTCTTAATATTGTCAAGAATCATTTTTCTCTGGAGAAGGATATTTCTAAACACTGAATTTTAGTCAAGGAAACTTACTCTGCTTTTTACAGATGTATCTTATTTCCTTATATATTATGTTTTTGGATGAGATATTTTCAATTAGACAAAACCAGACAATAAGTTTTCAACACCATGAAGAGGGTTAAGTAAATTCCCTTGGTAAAATGCATGATTGCATATATTTTGATCAGTCAGGACTTTCCTGAACAATAAGAGGAATTATCATTGATAACCATTAGGTTTAATGCAGATGGACAGAATGTTATTCAGTAGTTGATCTTAATCCAAAGAAATTAGTCTTGTATAGTGTTTAAACCATCTGAAGAAATAATGAATGCACAAACCTATAATTTCAAGTCTGAGTTTTCCATTGTATCCAATATGTTTTCCAGATTTTTCCATGCTATAATTCATCTTTTTTATAGTTACTAATCCATTATTATTTATTGTTGTTGTTATACAAGAAGACAATCCACTGTGTTGGAAATTTTCTGCTACCTTGAAGCCAGAAGTTCTGGCTCTGTATCCTTGCACATATCCCTTTAGCCTCAGGTTATTCATCTTTCAAATTTAAATAATAATAATATTTCTTCATTTCTGTACTCCAACAACGGTTCATGAGGATAAAATGAATGAACATTTTCTGTGCACTATAAATCTTCCCACAAATGCAGACACAAGAGCTATGGAAAACAGCCAAATTTTTCTTCATATAATTTTCTAAGAAAATACTGTAGCAAGATTTTAAACACCATTCCCTACCGCTTTGCTGGGGTGGAGTGCTAATCAGAATTCTGTCACTGTGACAAACTACCTGAGATGACCAACTTATAAAGAGGATAGGTTTATATTAGCTCACAGTATCAGAGGTTTCAGCCTGTGGTCAGCAGCCTTCACTGCTTTTGGAACTGCGATGACGTGAAACATGATGGAGCAAAACTGTTTATCTCTTGGTGGTTGGAAAGCAAAGAAAGAAATGGGAAGAAGCTAGAGTCTGAATATTTCCTGCAAGGACAAGTTCCTGGTGGCTTAACTTCTTACCAGACCCTACCTCTATATTTTTTTTTAACTTTTACTGGGTTACTTTTCTTTTTTTTTTTTTAATTGAGAAATTTATTTTTTGAATAACCATACAAGTTTTTAACAAAATAATACAAAATGTATATAGATTCTGGAGATTAGATTTACCCCCAAGAGTGCCCCCCCATGACCCACCCTTATCCCTCCCTGCCCCTTCCCACAATATCTCTAAAAAAGTATTAGGTTGCATAACATTATACCTTATCTGGATTTAACATATGACAATAGACCACCTTTCTCAATGGCCAGGGTCTAGTTCCAGCATCCACAGATGAGTGGAGACATTTGACTCTTGGATCTCTGGGTTAAGCTGATTTTACTCAGCAGAATTTCTTCCATAGCCATCCATTTACCTTCAAAGGCTGAAATATCATTGTTTCTAATGTCTGTGTGAAAGTCCATGGTATAAATGTACCACAGTTTTTGGATCCATTCATCCAGTGAGGGACATCTGGGTTGTTTCCATAGTCTAGCAATAGTAAATTGAGCTGCTATAAACATAGATATTGCTGTGTCACTATAATGAGCTGATTCTAAATCCCCTGGAAAGATACCCAGGAGTGGAATAGCAGGGTCGTATGGTGGGCTCATCCTTACCTCTTAAAGGTTCTGCTAAGGGACAGACAGAGGTGAATGGTGGGAATGTAAAGTTAAGAGAACAATTCTGTAAAATGGGCCCACTGTGCTGACCCCACCCACGAGCTTTCTCTTACAAGAAGCACTTTGCCTGCAGGGGAGCCACCTGCTGGCCTGTGTAAGCAGGATACGCCACATTTCTCAGCAAGTTACCTATTGTCTGCAGAGGAATCGCCAGCCCAAAATAATGTTGATAGGAAGAACCCAAGTTACCCAGAAGGAAGAGAACTTTGCAACCAGATCCAAAAATTCATGAAGTTAAGGGTATTTCCTCCTAACAAGAAATTCTGTGAATAATTCGGTTAAGAGAGATAGGCACACTAACACACTGTTGGTGGAGCTGCAGACTGGTACAGCCCCTCTGGAAAGCAGTGTGGAGAATCCTCAAAAAACTAGGGATGAGTCCACCATATGACCCTGCTATTCCACTCCTGGGTATCTTTCCAGGGGACTTAGAATCAGCACATTACAGTGACACAGCAATATCTATGTTCATAGTAGCACAATTTACTATTGCTAGGCTATGGAAACAACCCAGATGTCCCCTGGAAGAATGGATCCAAAAACTGTGGTACATTTATACCATGGAATATTACACAGCAATTAGAAACAATGATATTGATATTGCAGCCTTTGAAGGTAAATGGATGGCTATGGAAGAGATCATGATGAGTAAAATCAGCTTAACCCGGAGATCAAAGGGTCGATTGTCTCCACTCATCTGTGGAGGTGGGGACTAGACCCTGGACAATGAGAAAGTTGGTCTAGTAGCATGTGTTAAATCCAGATAAGATGTAATGTTTTACAACCTAATACTTTTTTTAGAGATATAGTGGGAAGGGGAAGGGCGGGATAAGGGAGGATAATTGGGGGAGGGCACTCCTGGGGGTAATTGCAATATCCAGAATATATACACATTGTATATTATTTTGTTAAAAACTTGTATGGTTGTTCAAAAATAAAAAAATTAAAAAAAAAAAAAGAATCCAATTGGAACTAGTCAGCAGAAGCCAAGGTGACCTGGAGTTGCTATGGCAGTGAGGACTAAATCTATCACCTTGCTGTCAGTCAAAAGTCAAGAGGTGAACCCGAGTGGGACTCTCTGGAAACTTCTCTGGGATCCCCAGTAAAAGTAGAGTGCAGAAGAGGCACAATGTCTCTCTTCTCTCTGAGAGGACCTGTTCTCTCCCTTGAGTGTATCCCCTTTCTCTTTTCCTATCCATTCAATAAACTCGTTCCTGTTACACTGAGCGACACGTGTGAAACCTTTCTGACTTGATCTCAAGAGTCGTGTTGGAGGGGTGTCTTTGTGTTGCCTCAGTTTCCCCAGAAGGCCTCAGCTCTGTAACAGTTTACCACCTCCCAGTAGCACCACCCACTGAGACCAGGCCTTTAACACATAGACCTTTTGGAGACACTTGCCCAAATCATAACAGATGTGGTGCACCATGTCTAAATCACTTTTCTTTCTGAGGTCATGTGTCATATTAAGTTGGGGTTAAAAACAATGTTTGTTTTTATTAAAGTGGTAGACACTATTTTAACAATTGGACTTTGCTAAAGAGGTAGGCAATTACTAGGAAAAAATGTATGTCTGTCTGGCAAATACATTGAGTCACCCTCAGGTTAGACAGAGGATGCATCTCTGTCTCAATTAAGTCAAAGGCCTATGAAGCCTCTGACCCTACCCAACTTGTCTCATCTCTCACCATTATGTTGAAATGACAAAACCAACAAACTGAAATTACTTTTATATGGGTCAGAGTCCCAGAAAAGAAAATGTGAACTCCAAAAGAGCACAGTCAAGTTAAAAGAAAATCAAGATTAAAGGGGGAAAAATAAAACAAAACAAAATAATAGCACATATTAGGGAGTCCTCATGATTAAGAAGATTAAGGAGATTGACTGAGTATATGCTAATTTGCAATTGGAAAGCCAAAACTTATGAACTCTTGTCCTGAACACTGAACTCATAGTGTGTTCAATAATAATGTAAAACTATTCAGAAATAGAATCTTCCTTTCTGTGTATAAAAGGCATAGTCTAGAAGCCATGTGCCCTGAAATCATGAATACAGAAACACTTAATTCTTTCCTACTTTTCGGAAATGAATCCAATGAGGTAGAAAATATACATATTGTTTAATGAGTTTATTAATATATGGCAAAGCAAATTTATCTTTATGTTGATGAAGGTTTGGTTACCTTTTATTGGATGTTTACTGAGTGTCAGTCAATGGATTGGGAAAATAAATTAGAATTGACTTCTTACAGTGATTTTGTTTAATGAAATGGTAAAATACAATTCATATACATTAATTAGTAACAATGAATTAATACATGCTTAATTAGGAAATATTCTCCCTTTTCTTTTTACCATAGCTACTTTTGCTATGCCCCCCCACCACACAACCTTATTTTTATCTTTTAAAAATTTTTTTTAAGATAGAAGGACAGTGAGAGAGAGGGGGAGAGAGAGAGAAAGTCAATTTTTATTGAGTTCTGCACATGGCTTTCATTTCTCCGACACCTAGCTGTGTACATGGGTGCTGGGGTTCAAACCCGTGTATCTGCTCATGCCGGGCAAGGGCCGTAACTGCTGGGCCACTGCTCCAGCTCACAACCTTATTTGTAAATATGAGATTAAAATATTTCCTGTATATCTGAACTGATCCACTAATGCATCCTTTTTTTTTCTTAGAGGGACAGTGAGAGAGAGAGTGAAAGAGAGAATCAATTTTATTTAGTTTCTCGTGTGACTTCTTTGCTGAAACACTTCATTGTGTATGTGGTGCTGGGGTTTGAACCCACATCCTCACTTATGCCAGGCAAGCGCCTTAACCACTGAGCCACTGCTCCAAGCCTGCATCTTTTTGTTTAGAGAAGAATTAGGAGATATTGAAATACAGTATCCTGATGAAAATCTAAAAGAACCAGATGGCTAAATTATTTTATTAAGAAGAATAAAGTAAGAGGAATAAACCTACCCAATATCAAGATTTGTTAAGTAATTACTGAAATCAAGGCTACGCATTATTGGTGAAGAGAGCATTACATAGATCAGTGGAACAAAATAGAGAACCAAGAAATGTCTCACACAAATATCAACAGCAGATTTTTGACATAGTCACAAAAGATATCCAAATGTGAGAAGACTGCATTTTCAACAAATGATTCTAGAAAATAGTATTACCATAGGTAAAAATAAAACATGAACCTCAACCTAAATTTCATACCAAAAAAAGCCCCAAATGGAAAACAGACTTAACTGTAAATTGTAAAACTTAAAACTGTTAGAAAAAAAATCGTAAGTTCTTTAGAACCTAGGATTTGGGGGAGAATCCTTAGATGTGACAATAAAAGTGTTATGCATGAAAGAAATCAAAGTGTACTTTTAAAAAGTTCAATTTTTCCAACCAAAAATGATTTTTTAAAAGAAAAAAAGTTGAACTACAGATTAGAAGAAAATATTTACAAAGCATATATCTGAATAAGTCCCTAGAATATGAAGAACTCTGTTAAAAATAATCCAGTTATAAATGGACTAAAAACATTTCTCCAATGTGAAAATGTAAATTATAAACACATCAAAGATGTGCAATGTCCTTTGCCACTTGGAAATGTGAATTAAAACACCATGTGGTAACATTTCACAATCACTAGGATGGCTATAATAAAAGAGTTGGACAGTATCAAGTGTTGGTTTTGGCTGTGGAGAAACTGGTGGGAATGTAAAATGGTAAAAATTCTTTGGAAGATATATTGGAATTTTCCTACAAAATTGAGCACACTTTTTCCAAAATTTCCTTCATTTACTTTCCTCAGCATTTATTCAAGTGAATGGAAATCTAATATTCACAAAAATATCTGCTCAGATTTTTGTAGCAATTTTTTTCATAAAGGTGAAAACCTGGAAGGAAATAAGGTGTTCTTAAAAGGGTAAATGTACAATCAAAAGTAGTATATCATATAATAGGGTATTATTCAGAGTTGGAAAGAAATGAGCTAGTAAGCCATTGAAGGCAATCAATCAGAAAAGGCTGTACACTATGATTTCAGTGACATGATGTGTTGGGAGACAGGAAAATTGAAAACACATATACAATGGAATACTCCTCGGCTATTAGAGAAAATGATATTATGGCATTGCAGCCAAATGGGTGGAGATGGAAAAATTTTGAAGTATCCCAAACTCAGAGACTCAAGGGTCAAATCTTTTCTTTCATTTGTGGATGCTAGCATATAAGCAGAATCAGTACATTAGATGGCTAACCTAACAATTACCTCATCATGTATGAATTCTTACATGATCAGGGAAATGTGCTAAGATTCCTGGGGGACATAGGGAGGGGATTAGGGAGGGGAGAAGGGAATAGGAAGGACATCAAGGTGACCAGAAGGAGGTAGTATGGGTGAATCTAATCCAAGGGGAACCTCTGACTTGCAGGAGAAGTCCAATCAACTTGGGTATTAAGTAAAATGAAACATGGAACCATGGGCAACCCAAAGGGGGGAAACCATGGTCGGGCTCCAATATTGGCTTGCTCTGTCATTACACTTTTGCTCTTGATTGTTTGATGATGAACTCCTCCAAGTTGTAAGACCATGTTTATCGAATAAAAATTAAAAAAAAACTGAAAACACTGAAAAAAGGGGTTTTAGGGTTTAAATTCATTCATTTAGAATGAATACGCAGAACAGAATTTTTTTAGGAAGATGAATATGTTCTGTATGATAGTGGTGAATGTGTAACTTTATTTATTTGTCAAAACCCATATAATATGCAAAACACAGAGTGAACCCCAATGTAGATGATGGACTTTAGTTATTAAGTTTTCATTTTTTATCGGTTCATCAATTGTTTTCTTTTTCCCTCCAAATTTCAATAGAGTTCTATTTTTGTCCATCAGGGACATGTGTACATTGGCTCATCAATTGTAACAAATATGCTAATGTCAGTCTTTAAGAATAGGGAAACTGGCTAGAGCGGTGGCTCAGTGGTTATGGTGCTTGCCTGGCATGCACGAAGACACAGGTTCAAACTTCAGGACCACATACAAAATGAAGTGTTGGAACAATGAAAGCCACGTGAAAAACTAAATAAAATTGATTCTTTCTGTCTCTCTTTCATTGTCTCTCTCTAGTAAAATAAAAAAGAATAGGAAAACTGTGGGGCCTTGGAAAAGGAAGAATTATATAGAAAAACTTCTTACTTCATATTCTAAAAATATTCTATCAATTTTTTAAAAAGTGAACATTAAGCTGGGTGCACTGGCACATATCTGTAATCCCAGTGACTCAGGAAGCTGAGGCAGGAGGATCTTAAGTTTGAGGCCAGCCTTAGCAACTTAGTGAGGCCCTGTCTCAAAATATAAATACAAAAACCAAAAAACATAAAAAGGACTGAGGATGTGGCTAAAAGCGTTAGGCACCCCTGGGTTTAATCCATGATACCAAATAAATAAATAAATAAAATCAAACATCCAAAGGGCTGGGAAAGTAGCTTAGTGATAAAGTGAGCCCATGAGCCTGGGTTCAATTCCTAGTATCAGAAAAAAAAAAGTGAAAAACAGTAACAACAAAAACGAAAAGTGAATATTAACATCAAGAAAAAAAAATCCAGAAAACCATAACTATGCTGACTCATAATGAAGTACTATTGCTCATCCACTGTGATGGCTATCCCCAAATAAATTTACTAACATTTGTGAATATTCAGACAAATTCAAAGTCTTATGCAACATTGGTTGTCTTAGTCACCTTAAGCTGCTAGAACAAATAACATTAACAGTGTTGTTTAAATAATAATTTATTTCTCATAGTTTTGAGGCTGGAAATCAGAGATAAGAAAGGAAGGAGAGTCAGGTTTTGGTAGGGGTCCTCTTGGTTCAGAAATAGCTATCTTTTTGCTGGCACATGGCTAAAAGTGAGTTAGCTAGGTCTTTAGCCTCTTCTTGTAAAGTGCCAATTTTGTTTATAAATACTCTGACCTCATGACTTAATTACCACCCAAAGGTTCTATCTGCAAATGTGATCAAATTTAGATTAAATTTCAATATATGAGTTTGGAGGACGGGGTTGAGGACAAAAATATTCACTCCATTTCATTAGTTGAAATGCAAAATGGAATGGTGCAGTCATTTTTTAAAACAGATATGCAGATTATCAAAAGGTTAAACAGAGTTATCATAGGATCCATAAATCCAGCTACTTTGCATACCAAGATCAATGAAAATGTATGTCCACACAAAAAAAATTCTGTTCAAAATGTTTACATCAGGGGCTGGAGTGGTGGCTCAGTGGTTAAGGCGCTTGTCTGGTATGTGCAAGTACATGGGTTCAAACCTCAGCAACCCACATACACAACAAAGTGTCAGAGCAACGAAAGCCATGTGAAAAACTCAATAAAAATTGATTCTCTCTTTCTCTCTCTCTCACTGTCCTTCTCTCTTGAAAAAAAAAAAGTTTACATCAGCATTATCCATAGTAACTCCAAAATGAAAATAATCCAAATGTTGAATTGATAAATAAAACATGATGCATCCATACTATTATTTGGCAATAAAAGGAATGAAGTACTAATAAATGTTCAAGTATAAACAAAACTCAACTATATTATGCTAAGAGCCACACAAATTGTGTGAATTTATTGATATGAAATGTCCACAATAGGTAAATACAGAGTTAGAAGATATAAGCAGTTGTCTGTGACAGGAGACAGGAAAGAGTGTAAGAAATGAATGATAATGTTAATAGGGTTTCTTTTTGGGGTAATGGAGATTGGAGTGACAGCTCTACAACTGTAATTATACTAAAAGCCATACAATGCTTTAAATTGACATTATTTCATATGAATTATATCTCAATAAAGATGTTAAAATGGCAAAAGATCCATGAGACCCCCCAAAAAATATTCAAGAAGAAAAGCAAAGTTGGAGGACTGCTATTAATTGACTTCAAGATGTACTCTAAGCCTACAGTAATCCAAGTATTGTGATATTGGCAGAAGAACAGACAAATAGATCAATGGAACAGAATAAAGAGCCTAGAAATAGATCCACACCATAGAGTCCACTGATCTTTTGACAAAGAAGCAAAAACAATATGCTGGAGAAAAGAAAGTTTTTCAAGAAAAGGTGCTGAAGAAATATATATCCACAGGCCAAAAATAGATAAATATAGATCATACACTCTTCAAAACAATTAACTAAAACTGAATCATAAACTCATATCTAAAATGCAAAGTATAACATTTGTAGAAGACAACAGAGGAATATCTAGATGACCTTGGAATTGATAATGATGTTTTAAATAGAACACTAATGGCATGATTTATGAGTAATAATTGATACGCCTCTTTATTAAAATTTTAGAAACTTGCACTATGAAAGGTTTTTGTCAAGAGAATGAGATAATAAGCCACAAATGGAGAAAATGTTTTCAAAATACACATGGTAAAGGAATATTATTCAAAAATGCACAAGGGACTTAATACTTGAGAAATAGAACAATTAAAATGAACAAAAGATCGAAACAGATATCTCATCAAAGATATACAGGTAGCAAATAAACTTATGAAAAAATCTCAATGATAAATATTGTTGGGGAATGGCAAATTAAAACAACAATGAGATACCACATATACCTATTAGAATAGTGAGAATACAAAACTGTGCTAACCGAAGATGTTGGTGAAGGTGTGAATGGAACGATGGGACTCTCATTCATTGGTAGTGGGAATGCAAAATATCACAGCAATTTAGAGAGTCAGTTGGTGATTTATTATAAAGTCAAATATTATTACCATATGATGCAACAATTGTGTTCCTAAGAACACACAATCCAAAGAATTTAAAAACTTATACCCACAAAATATCCTGTGTATGAATGTTTATAGAAGATTCATAATTGCCCAAACTTTGAAGCAACCAAGAAATGTCTCAGTAAGTATACTGAATTCTAAGGATGCCAAAATAAAAAGGCTATACAGACTCCGTGGCTTAAACTACAGAAATTTCTTCCCACACAATCTGAAGACTAAAAGTCTCAGAACAAGGTTCAATACAGTTGGTTTCTTCTGAAAACTTGTGTTTGCTTGTAGAGGGCCATCTCCCATGTGTCTTCACTTGGTCTCCTGTGCATGTCTATGTCCTGATATCCTCTTGCAATCACCAGTCATAGAGCATTAGGGCTTACCCTAGTGACCTCATTGTAACTTAATTGCTCCTAAAGTCCTATCTCCAACTACGTTCACATTCTAAGGCTTTAACATTACAACATAAGAATTTGTGGGTGAGAGGATACAACTCATCCCACAGTGCTAGGTGAACATATAAATTAACTATTATACATCCAGATAATGGAATATGACTTGGTGCTAAAGAAAGGAACTCTCAAACTATAAAAAGACTTAAAGGAATTTTAAATGCTTATTGGTAAGTGAAGGATGTTGATCTGAAAAGTTTACGTATTGTATGACTCCAAATACACAACATACTGGAAATAGCAAAAATCAAAATTTCCAGTGGTTACAGGCAGTGGGCGAATAAATGAGTGGAACAGAGGATTATTAGGGCAATGAAGCTATTGTGTATGATACTATAATTGTGTATGTGTATATATATATATATATATATATATATATATATATATATATATATAATGTATTTGTCAAGACCCATAGAAAATGCAGCAGTAAGAGTGAGCCTTGGGTGATAATGTGTAAATGTAGGTTCATCAATTGTAATAATACCACTCTATGGGATGTTGAAAGTGGGGGAGGCTGCATATGTAGGTAGGTGTTAGGGTATCTCTGGAAATCGCTATGCCTCTGCTCTATTTTTTTGTAAACCTAAGATTACTTTAAGGATAAAGTATGTATTTAAAGAAAAATGGTGACACAGACATGCAGAAAAAATGGATCTCTTATAACTTAATTATGAGAAAAGAGTCATTCTGAGAAGCAGTTGTCTTTTTTTGATTGAACATTTGTAAATTAAATGACTCAGCAATCATTCTCCTGGGCATTTAATCCCAGAGAAATAAATATTTTGTCTGTACAAAAGCCTATGCAAGAATGTTCATAACAGCTTTACTTTAAATAGTAAAAATTTGGGAACAATCAAATATACTACAGTAAGCAAACTGCTGTATATCCATACCATGGAATAGTATTCATCAGTAAAAAGAAAAACCTACTAATTTACTAACTTAGATGATCTCAAGGTTATTATGCCAAGGGGTAAAAGTCTCAATCTCAAAGGTCATTAGTGTATGATCGTAAGATGTTGTGTGAAATGAAACACACACACACACCACACACACACACACACACACACACACAGCCAATTAGAGGTTGCCAAATTTAGGGATAAGGGGGATAGGAAAAATTTTAAAGAAGTAGCATGAGAGAGATCTTCATAACCATGGAATGTGTTAGTCTTTTTGTTACTGTAACACATATCTGAGATAAATAACTATAAGAAGGAAAGATTTGTTTTGACAGAAGGATGGACAGAGACCAAGATCTCCTTCAAGGACATACTTCTAATGACCTAACTTCCTTTTACTTAGTCCAACTACCTAAGGGTTTCAATACCTCCTAATAGTGTCATAGACTGGAGACTAAGTCTTTTGATACATGGGCCTTTGAAAGATGCTCCAAATACAAACTACATAGTATAACAAAATACTTTTGTATCATGTTTGAGGCAATGGTTACAGAAATATACCCATGTGATGAAATGGCATAGACCTATACATGCACTTTGTACATTAGTGCAGTCAAATAAAGTGTAACATTTGGGAAAACTGGGCAAAGGTACTTAGGACCTTTCTATAGTAATCTTTTGTGAGACCATAATTATTTCAAAATGAAAAGTTAAAAGGAAGTCCTATTACAAATTTATTAGCATACAGCTGAAACTTTCTTTCTGAAATGATTAGAATGATAAGAATCTTTGAAAAAATTAATGGAATGGTTTAAGAAATGTTCCTAAGACTTTCATGTAGAGAAACAAATGATTATTGATTTATTTATACAAAATACTTAATACTTCTAGAGTCTTTGCTATGTAGATAGGGATGTGATTTTGTAATTCATTGTTCCTTCCTTTCTTTCTTCCTTCCTTCCATTCTTTCATTGTTTCTGTTTTTCTTTTTAAGTAAAATGCCACTGTTGAAATGATATAATGGTGCTAAAAGTAACATTAAAACACAACAAACCTACCGAAGGACATGTATATTTATAAATTTTGTTTATCTATTGAAATAAACATAATTTTTTTCTCACTGAGATTTTTTGAAGTGTTGATTTTATTTCCTTGCCTATTCTTATAAAAATGTATATATTGGACCAGTCATTTAGAAAGAAATAGGAAAATGTCTTTATTGACAGCATGTTTCCATACTGAGTTTTCCCTACTTAAAATTCCTATTGATTCTGATGTTCTCAGCTATATGACATTTATATATTTGATCTGTGGTGATGGCTATGACAATCATTGTACGTCCCACTTTTTTAAACTCAGAAGTGAAAAACAATTTTCCTTTCCATGAATGGTTTTGTTTCCATAAAATTTTCTGCCATTAAAATGCTTTTATCCTTCCTATATTCCAAATGTATAATTTTGAAGCACCCTTGTGTATTATTATATTACTTTGATCATTTCCCCATTGATATGTTTCCTTAATGAATATTTAAAACAGAAGTTTCACACACACACACAAACTCATATAAACTATTTTCAAGTATTTTCTTAGTGGAAAAAGGATAAGGGAAGAAAGAAGTTACCAGTTCTCTATTTTATTTTCTAGTAGTAGATGCAATCTTTTTTTTTTTAAAAAGATCTTTCTAGCATAGCATGAGAAATTGTGATATCCAGTTTTTATTAATGCTCCATGAGCACTATAAAATGGCAAATACATCTTTTCTTAGTACTGTGACAACCATCAGACCTTTAAGGATACATATTCTTCATTTTAATTACTTGTTTGAGCTTGCTAATATCCATAGAAAAATGTAGACTTCATATCTTCTTGGTCTTTTGTGGTGAAAGCTTTGTTTCTATAAATTTGCTGAGTGGTTTGTATATTTTTTTCATAAGGGAGAATCTTCAGAATAATTGAAGGTGGAATTATATTATTAGAAAATGGTCATTGTTAATCTTCCTGGAGTCTGAGATCCTCTTTGAATGCTTGGCTTGCTCAATGGTTACATTTATATTTCTGGGATGAAGGGCTTTGTGTCTGGTTCTCCAGACAGATAGAACCCATAGGATGTTTTTGTGGCTGTGTGTGTTTATTATAAATAAGTGCAGACTGAGGAGAGCAGAAGGTACAGTTCCAAGGCAGGAGAATACCAAATGTCCCAATTCAGCTCATCAGGCAAAGAAAAATAAATCTTTCTGACTCAGCCTTTTATTCCATTTAAGTGTTCACTGATCTGGATAAGGCCCAACCACATCAGGGATGGCAATTTGTTTTAGCTAATATACCAATTCAAATGTTCATCTCACCCAGAAGCATCCCAACAGAAACACCCAGAAATAATGTTTAACCAAATATCTGGGCATGTCATGTCCTGATCAAACTGACACAAAAGTAATTATCACAGACTTAATCAGCACAGACTAGTTGTGCAACAATCAATGGATGTACCTTTATTTTTACTGCAAATTCAATGAAAATGGAATATTAAATAGAAGGAACATTAACAAGAATGAGTTGAAAATCTTATTAATTTCTTTTTATTAAGACCTTTAAATTTTCTTATTTTTTCCAGTGACTGGATGTTTGAAAGATCAAGAACTCATTTTTGAAAAATTAATTTGGAGAGAAACCATTGTGCTATCTATAATGTAGTATTTACTGCTTTTTTACCCATTTCATTTTCTTTCCTTTTTTTAAAGAGAGAGAAAGAGAGAAAGAGAGATAGAATCAATTTTATTTAGTTTTTCATGTGCCTTTCCTTGCTCTGACACTTCATTATGTTATGTGGTGCTGAGGTTTGAACCCAGGTCCTTATGCATGCGAGGCAAGCACCATAACCACTAAGCCACCTCTCCAGCCCACCCCTCCATTTCATTTTCTTAATAGAACTTAGTCTAAAATTCAGTTCTCCACTTAGCTTTCACAGAATACATAACATCATAACATCATGGTAGAAAAATCTACAGATATATATATATATCAGGAGGTCACAAAAGCTGTTTCTATATTATAGAAGTGCAATCAGCAGTGGCTAATATTCTTACTAATGGATCAGGGCATAAATAGTATCACAAAAGATATAATGATAGGATTTATACCTCTAATTTGCAACAATTTGAAACTACCTTCTTCAAATAATAAACTATATCCTCTTGGACACTTATTTGTGTTATTCGCTCATCATGCATTTATGAAACCCTGGCTAAATTCAAGGTACTACCAAGTCCTGCTAGGGAATACAGATGAATAAATTGTTATGCCACAGGATTTAGCAAGATAGAAATGTAAGAACTATACACTTAAACTTAAATATACTAACATCCTACCAAAATGAAGAATGAAGTCATGGATAGCTGGTGTGAGTGACTCTGGGAAGTCTTGACAGGCAGAACTACAAATGTCTGAATGTGGTAATAGGGCTTTGGCCATAGTTATTTGAACTTGGAAACGTGTCCATTTTCCAACTATGATGGGCAAAAAGCAAAGTGAAAAATAAAGAAATAGGTCAAAGATCAGGTAAATTACCTGGAGTGGATTTCAGAACAGAATTGTAAGAGAATTGAAACATATGGTATGAGAATGGTATGAGAAACGATATTTGGAAAAGTCAGAGCTCATTAATTAGAAATGCAGCATATTAATGAAGTCAGATGAAAAACAAGGGCATCTCAATGCTTAGTCACAAGTGCCGTTACATAGATAGATCTTAAATCTTAGCCTTTTCAATTTAGATTTGGTCTAGGAGTTCTCAGCTAAGATGGCTGGTAGGTGATGGGCTCTACATGTTTTAGACCTGGAGTGGGCTGTATCGTATAGTTTTCTCATTTGGTAATATGACTTTCCCAAGCATGAAGCTGTAAATATAAAGCCTCTTGAGGCCCAGACTCAGAAGTTTAAAACGGTTACTTTGACACATTCTATTATTCAAAGCAAGTCACAAGACAACAGTAAATTCATGAAATGAATAAACAGAGAAATTGCCAACTCGAAGAGATATCTCTGGCCTTATTTATAAACAGTTGGCCATATGAAAGCAAGAAAAGTCATTGAACAGTGGACTCTCTTGTTACTTTTGTTAATCTCCAAGAAAACTAGAGGATGAGACTTATGGAACACAGCTACATCACCAACCATTCCTATCCCAGACCAGTCAGCAATCAAGACCAAGCAGTTACCATGCAGTTGTCTACAGAGGCATGGATGAACCTGGTCAAGATCTCAGAATCACTCAATTGACCCAAAGACTCGTGAGAAATCATAATTGTTTATGATTTTAGTGTACTTTGAATTTTAGTGTACTTTGATAACTTATACAAGGTTTGATAAAGCTAGATTTTTTGGAAGAGTTTTTTAACAATTTTTAGTGTATGTATATAAATGTATGTGTGTATGCACATGATGAATGTGGTAACAGGTTAGTATAGTGCTTAGCGGACAGAATAGTCCAAGAATATCCACTGAATAGAGATGGTAATGAATGTTAGCAAAGGAATCTCAAAATTTTGTTGAAGAATCCTTGGTAGTGGAACATTATATAAATTCTGACTCTGGATAATTATAGATACATTTCCTTTTCTTAAAAATGCATTTAATTTTGCAAATTATATGCATTTGAGCTAAAATTTATCCTCAGATTAATTTAAAATATGTCAGTGAGTTTCTATCAGGAAGCTAGAAAAGGAACGCCCTGTGTGAGGTATTCTTACCTAGAGAATCTACTCAATGTCATCAAGGCTATATTTTAAATGACCAGAAGAATTTGGATCCAAAGTGATCAGCTTAGTTTAATCATTTTTATCATTAATGCATAAACCTCTGTTCAATTGAGCTGCTGTAGTTTACACTACATTTTAGAGTATGAAGCTTTCCTCTGGAAACTTTGTGTCAAGGCTCCTTGGATTTTACAATCTCAGAATAATATATCAAAAACCTTTTGTAAGAGACTGCTCCCAACTGGTACATAAAGGGATAGAATTTGCTTTGAATGGATTGAATTCTAGCTACTGTGTTTGCATATAGAATTTGTCTAGAAAGCAGCCTTCAAATTTAAGTGGGCACAATTTTACCATGTTTTACTGCATTAGGGCATTGCTTTTCAAATCTTTATGTTTTCCACACTTAGTTGGCACAAAGAAAGTGAAGAAAACATCTTTGTAAGTTAAAAAAAATCTAACTGTAAAAGTCTTATTTTGAAGTTTCCTGACTATTCTGATCCTTCTAGTATAATGGCTGGTAGTTTATTAAAATGCTGAGATTTTTGTGAAGAAGCCAAAGAAAGAAAGCAATTGGATGTAGAAGGGGATGTGGGATGGAGAAAGAAAGGGAGTGATAAAGAGAAGAGGAGAAAGAGAGAGAGAGAGAGAGAGAGAGAGAGAGAGAGAGAGAGAGAGAGAGAGAAGCTTTCCTTTAAGGTATTTAATAGACTCTGAATGGTACTTCAAATGTTTCTTTGTTTCTTTCTTTTCATAACAGGATGCTACTCCCATATGTGTAAATCTTTGGGCAAAAGAAGTGTAGATTACTGGCCCAAAGCAATAAAGAAGAATGGGTATTCCTAATGCCATGATCTGCTCTCAGACAGCTCTGAGTATAATCTCTTCTGTGATGGAGCAAACAGAGTAGGGGATCAGTATTTACTGTTACAGGCAGGCATCCAGACTCCCACAATAGCATGAAATTTATTTCTGACAAGTCCTACACAATAGAGAATGTTGCTATTACTGTTATTACTAATAAGTGAAGTAAATGGAAAAACATGCCTTTAAATTGTCTATTGCAAACTGAAGAGCACTCTTGAAAACAAAATGCCAGCATTACAGATATTTATTCCTTGTTGGTGAAGGAAGAATTCAGGCAAGACATTGGTGGAATTTGGGCCTCAACCTATTTCCAACACTACCTAGTCAGGATTTGTCCTTGGGCAAGTTCCCTAACCTTTGAATTTTAGATTTTATAGTCTAACTTACTTGCCTTATTGATATTGCAAAAAAAAATGCACAAAATAACTTTTGTATGGAAAACATTATACAGGATAAGGTTGTATTTTTGCCGTTGTTCTTGCAATAATAATTAGGACTTTTCAAACAAGGAACAGGATACATATACCATGTGATTTTACATAAAATCATTTAATATTTTTAGTTATTATTTTTCAGATTCTTTAAATTCTGTTTTTATGTAAATGCTAATTTCATCACATGCTGTATGGTTCTTTATATCAGGTTCTCAATATTATCTTTATTTCATAATTTGGAATCACTTCCTGATATTGCTATTGTCCTTTTACTGATAAAATTACCTTGAGTTTACAGAATGTAAGTGATTTGTCCAAAATCAAAGAAGATCAGATACATGTCCCTATTATGTCAAGCTATATCCATTATATAATGCATGCCTACAATTGGATGAAATTGATCATGAGAGGGGAAAAAAACAGATGCAATTGTTACCATAGTTTAAGACAGAAAGTAATAACTTTCATAAAAGCAAAACAGAAAAGAAAGTGAAGAGACAATGGAGATTGGATATTACCTCTACTCACAGGAATCCTATAAGAGCTAATATTTGAGAAGGGTTTTGGAAAATGAAAATGCAGATTAGGACAAGCTCAATTTTTGACTAGCAGAACCTTAATAAAAAATTTGTGGAAGATGGAAATAAGAGGTGATATTTGTGAAATTCTAAATGTACATTTTTCTTTTGTCTTTTTAAGCCTATGACCTTTGTTCTGGTTGTCCAGAGGCACTCAAGTTCCTGGAGTGACAGTGAGATTTGTTATCATGAGATGAATAGTAGAGAACTGAACCAAAGAAGTAATGTTTAACTTCTAACATGCAAAATAAATTTTTCACAAAATCTGTTTCTTGAAAACAAAAGAAATTTCCATTTTTTTTTGTTTTTTTTTAATCTTTCAGTGAGTATTTGAAGGAATGTTTGAAGGATATGAATCATTGAGTTAGTTCCATGTAATATAGTGAAAATGTCTTGTTGTCTTACCATAGCCAAACTTTAAGGCTGATACCAACTCAGTGGGCATCTAGAAGAAATAAGAGAAAGAGGAAGGCAGAAGTCAGCAATAATAACACTGAAAGAGAATGGATGTTCCTATTCCCATGGTCCCTTTCGGAGTCTCTGGGAAGAACATTAGATGCATACTACCCTCTGCTAACCTGGGGCACAGCAAGCTGTGCTGTCCTGGGTTCTCAAAAGCCATTGACTAAACAAGGTATGGCCAAAGTACCTGCAGGTAAGTTCCCAAATGAAATATCATATTAAAGGTATATCTCTTTTTTAAAAATTTCCCACCCATATCCACTTGAAAGTCATACTGACATCTCAGAAGTATTGAAAGTCATAGTCCACATGAGACGAGGATGTGAGGTAATATTTGCTTAGCTTAAGTATACTACTAACCTCTAATAGCTCAAAGCCAGATTATAAGCTGTGTCTGTAGTAGATACGATAGCACTAGAACTGGTGGTTGGGTTATTTGTCTTGCAAATTCGAGGAATGAAATCCATGGACACATAGGTGAGAGCAAAGTAACAGAGTTTATAAGAATAGTGTAAAGAGAGTAGAGGTCCCAAAGGGGGAGAGGACCCAAGAGAGAGGTACATGAGAGAGCTCCTGCCTAGATGTTTATATAGCTCTACGGGGTTAAGGGAGCTTACCAATTCTGGGTAAGGCACTTACAGTCCATAAGTTCTTTATGTGCTCTTTTGTCCAATCATGTTACTGTGCCTTTTTGGTGAAAGTCTGGATACCAGGCAGTAGATATCTCATCATCAGTTTCTTTTCTGGCTTATGTAGGAGTATACTTGACTCAATGGTCTGTAGATTCTCAGCCCTGCTACACAAAGACTTGAACTTGAAGGAGTACAAGTTTCCTGCTGTCCATTTTAGCCCTTCTCTTGTCTCAAGGGTAACCAGGTAGATAAGGACCATAATCCTGGAACTCACACAAGTGTAGTGATCTTGCATCAGACCTCTAATATGAGATTTCTTAAGCTGATGAACATATGTAAATCAATAGCTTTCTTATTCTCTAGAAATGAATCTGTTAAAATAGAAATTAGGAAAACTATCCCATTCACAACAGCATAAAAATACTTGAGAATCAATCTAACTAAGAATGTGAAAGAACTCTACAATGAAACTATAGAACACCAGAAGAATGAAATTGAAGAAGACCTGAGAAGATGGAAAGACCTCTCATGTTCTTGGACAGGCAGAATTAATATTATCAAAATGGCCATACTACCAAAAGTGTTACGCAGATTCAAGGAAATCCTCATAGAAATTCCAAAAATATTCTTAACAGAATTAGAAAAAGTTGTTCTAAAATTTGATGGGAAAAGAAAGAGACCCAGAATAGACAAAACGATCCTGAGTAAAATAAATGATAGTAGAGGTATCATAATACCTGACTTCAATCTATACTACAGAGTTATAGTAACAAAACAGCAAGGGTATTGGCACTAAAACAGA
>PVKS010026340.1:0-23531 GCA_004027875.1 Aplodontia rufa | reverse complement strand
TTTGTTTTACTCATTGCTATCTAATAAACCACCCTAAAATGTATTGGCTTAAAACAATGATCATTCTTTATGAAGCACAGATTTGTGGGTCAATCAGAGTGTGATCTAGGCAGGGCTTAAGGCAATGGCTGAGATGATGAATATCAGTGGAAGCACAATCAATGTATTAAGACCCTTGTGATTACAGTGGCCACACTGTCACTTCCACTCACATGCCACTGATCAAAGCAAGTCACATGCTCAAGCTCAAAGTCAAGGGGCCAAGAAATACACTCTGCCCACAATGAGAGCACAGCAAGGGTGTGAATACTGAAAGGGTTGAAGAATTGGAGATAAATAATTCAATCTACCACAGCGGCTTAACACAATAAATATTTTGTTCCTCCTGTATTTCACAATTCAGCATGGTCAGCAGGGGAGCTCTATTCTATTAAGTCATTCAGGGATCTTATATTGTGTGGCTCTCTCATCTCTTGGCTTTGTCATTCCCTGCATTCAGGCCAGTGGCTAAGAGATGGAATGTGTAGGATCACTCTGATAGGCTGAGTATGCCCCCCAAGATACCCATGTTTCTAATCTCTGGACTCTGTTGTTAGGTTGCAAAAAGGATTTTGCAGATGTGATTAAATTAACGATCTTGAGACGGGGAGATTACCCTGGATTTTTTGGGGAGGCACTAAATGTTGACTCTAGGGTTCTTATAAGAGAAAGGCAAAGGCACACTGGTAAAAGTTTGTAATCCCCGTGCCTCAAGGGGTTGAGGCGGGAGGATCACAAGTTCGAGGCTAGCTCCAGCAATTTAGTGAGTCCCTGTCTCAGAATAAAAAATAAAAATGGGCTGGAGATCTAGCTTGGTGGCAAAGATTTCCTGGGTTACATCCCCAGTACAGAGCAGGGGTGGGGGTGGGGAGAAAGGGCTGGGGATTTAGCTCCACAGCAGAGCACTTGCCAAGCATATTCAAGGCCCTGGGGTCAATCCCCAGAAACAAACACAGAGAGAGAGAGAGAGAGAGAGAGAGAGAAGGCAGGCAAGAACATCAAAGGAGGAAGAATTAAGTAAGAGATGTGAATGTGAAGATTGTAGACATTAGAAAGCTAAAAAGATGGGTCACAAGCCAAGGAATGAAGAAGGCAGAAAAGGCACGGAAGTGGGTTCTCCATTAGAGCTGCCAAAAGGAACCAGCCCTGCCAACACCTTGACTTTAGCCCCGTGAAATTTTGGATTTCTGGTCTCCAGAAGTGGTGTTTTAAGTATCTAAGATTGTGATAACTTGTTACAGATGCAATAGGAAACCAGTACAATCATATTAGAGATTTTTGGGGGTAGATGTGCTCACATCATTTTCATAGTCCATTGAACTTAGTCCCAAGCCACCCTATCTACAGAGGGGCTGAGGAAGGAATGTAGTCTCTCTGTGTTTCCAGGAACAAAAGAAAGAGGATTGGAAAACATTGGTGCAAATTCCTTCATAGCCTTTCATGGAGGCTTCTAGACCAAGAGGTCTTTCAATTCTTTACACTACACTCCCACCTCACACTAGGCTTCTCTACTGACTACTATCTCAGCCTTTCAGTGAATTCTGTGGAAGGAGATGGTGGTTTTCACAGGGATTTCTGAAACCCTACTACACCGTGTGTATACAAAGTCCCCATTCAGTTAAATGCAAGAGGGGGAAAGAAATGTTTTTAATAATTTAGAATTTAGGTTATGCTGACAATATGCTTTCAAAATGAGGATACATATATTCTGATTTTCCTTTTTAGAAACTGCAAGGCAAAGGAAATTGGGTAAATAGCGAGATCAGGGAAGTGACTGGAAAAATGTGGTTTTAGAATATAAGAGTAAGTAATTCAATACATTTTCTGAATCATAAAGCAGAAAGAAGCCTCAGGAAATCATTTGGCACCCAACTCTACTTCTGCTTCTGAGAAGCCCCAGACTAAAATCATCCTACAGGGCAAGGGTGGGAGATAGGCGGAGGTAGAAAAGACAGAAAGAAGGTTGGGAACTATGATCTTTCTAAGATCTCTAGGCATGGAGATGTAGTATAGAGCTTTTCCAAGTTTCATCTGAACCCTCAGAAGCTGTCTGCGTTATTGAAATAGTAACAATATTTTCTGGAAGCTTAACATGGGGAAGACCTGCTAGCCTTCAAACTCAGGTGTCTTCTGACTTTGAGGAAGGGCTGAGAGTTGGGAAAACTTTTGGGCCTTGATCATCTCCCAGACAAAATTAATCCTCAAAAGCTGGAGCAGTTGCTCAGTGGTTAGAGCACTTGCCCAACATGCGTGAGGACCAGGGTTAAAGCCCCTAGTACCACATACACAACTAAGTGTTGGAGAAACAAAAACCAGATGAATGAATAAATAAGACTCTCTCTCGATCTCTAAAAAAAAAAAAAAAAGCTGATAGACCTCCTGATCAGCATTGCCAGCATTGTACAGCATTGCCAGATTAACAAGGGGCAGCCCTGTAGACAACTCATCTCAGTCCCAAAATAGGAAACAAGTTAAGAGCCTCCCTTTGCCATCAGTGTTTGCCTCAACACATTTGATGCCCCAGTTCTTTCCAGACCTGAACTGAAGGGAGGAAAGAAATGGAGACCCCTTCATCTAATCATGACTTCCTCCTAGCCCGCTTCCTCTTTTCCAGCCCCAGCTCCCCAGGACTGAAAGGGGCTGTTGCTGCCAACTCCTCCAGTCTGGCCTCGGGGCAAGGCCTGAGGGGCTGGCTTGTTCACATTGTTGGAGAGAGGATGATCTGATGACCTAACTAGTTTACCAGCCCAGTAACAGCTTTCTCCTCTCCTGGGGCAATAAACTTCTAATCTCTCAGCCCCAAGATGGAAATTTAGGGAAAAAATTTTAGAGAGATTCTTCAATTCATTGTTTTAGTATTTACAAAAATAATTCAAATTTTACAAATAATTGGCAAATCTGAGACTTAAATGCACTTCTGTCTGACTAAAGTTTTTGTATTTGAAAAAGCCATTCTTTAACTTTTCTGCTGAAGATCTGACAAGCTTTGTATTTCCCAGCTTTTTTACTCCATTTTAATGTGATTCAGTTAAAGTTCTTCCTTTAGGATTTATTAAGGACCCTTTACAAGGCTATTGCTACAGAGGGGCAGGTAGCTGCCCTCAGGAAGATTTAAGTGCTTTGGGGCTTCTGCTGGCCTTCCATTAGCCTCTCAACTCTGAGCTTCTTTCCCTTCATAAAAGAATCTTCCTTGAATCTTAATTTGAGTACCATCTGTTTCCTGTTAGAAGGCTGACTGATATGCAGGATCCACGTGACTTGAACTCACGTGGCAGACGACTGGAGTGCGACAGGGCGCCCAGCTTCCCACTTGATCTTGGTGCTCTCTCTGTCCTTGCTCAACAGCATCTGAGGCTCTATGGCAGGTGATCAGAATCATTTTATGCCACAGATGTGTGAATCTCTTTTGGAATGTGATTATTTATTTATTTTGTAATTTTTTTATTTTTTTCAAAGGCATAGACAGACATTTATTTAGGAAAGTGAATGCATACTCAAGGTAGAAAGGGGACAATTTCAAGAGGGAAAGAGGTCTTTGAGGGCAAAGAAAGGAATAAGCATTTGAAGGAGGATACAGGCTATCTCCAGAGGAAGAGACAGCCAGAATAATAATTTTTTTTTTCTTTTTTGGTGGGGATACCAGAGATTTAACCTGGGGTACTTAACCACTGAGCCACATCAATAGTCCTTTTACGATTTTATTTATTTATTTATTTATTTATTTATTTATTTATTTATTTATTTTAAAGAGATGGACAGTGAGAGAGAGAGAAAGAGAGAAACAATTTTTTAAATTTAGTTTTTCATGTGGCTTTCGTTGCTCCAAGATTTCATTGTGCTGGGGTTTGAACTCGCATACTTGAACATGCCAGGCATAACGGATGAGCCACTGCTCAATCCCCTTAATATTTTACTTTGAGATAGTCTTTCGAAGTTGCTTCAGGCCTCGCTAAATTGCTGAGGCTGGTTTTGAAGTTAAGATCCTCCTGCCTTAGCCTCCCAAGTGGCTGGGATTACAGGTGTGTGCCACCACACCAGGCTCAGAATAATTATTTAAAAAAAAATAACCTTTTTATTTTTGAATAATTTTAGGTTTGCAGAAAAGTTGCAAAGATAGTACAAAAAGTTCTCATATACTCCTCACTCAATATCCTCTAATGTCATCATCTTAAATTACTGTGGTACATTTGCCAAAACTAAGAGACAGACCGATATTGATTCGTTGTTATTAACTGAACTCCAGACTTTATTCAGATTTCACCAGTTTTCCCACTAATGTCCCTTTTCTGTTCTGGGATCTAATCCAAGATACCACATTATATTTAGTTGTCTCTTCAGCTTCCTCTGGTCTGTGGAAGTGTCTTAGTCTACTTTTTTCCTTGACTTTGGTTGTTTACTTCTCAGGGTCCAGAACTGACCCCAAGGCCTTGTGCATGCTAGGCAAGTGCTCTGTTAATGAGCTAAATTCCCAACCCCAATTTTGACCAATTTGAGGAGGTATTTTGTAGAATTCCTGAATAATCTTTTCAATGACTACAATAAGATGATAAAGGAAATAAAGCATCTTGAAATATAGGTATTGAATTTTTTTTAAAACTTGTGATATAATAGTATATGTGTTCTTTTACTAGCACACTAAATAACTAGATTTAATGATGAGTGTCATAGCATCAGAATTTTAAAATAACAGTGATCATAAATAATTTTTTGAGATTTTAGTTTTTGGGTTCCCCCCCCCATCCTGATGATGAAACTGAGGGCCTTACTTGCTAGGCAGGTGCTCTACCACACAGCTGCATCCTCAGCATGATTTCAGATTCTGTAACAACTGTGCAACCATAATCTGTGATTTCTCTTTGTGACAAACTCACAGATAATTCTACTGTGGTTTGTTGTTTATGGTAAAGGCTAGAGAAAATAAAAATGTACAATTTTCCCTATCCAAGTCCACAGAGTCTCCAAATATTATGGTTTCATGACTGTCCTACAAGGGTTGACAGAATCACAAAATGAGAAGACTTTGAGATTCTGAATATCTGCATACAGCAGGAACTCTACTCCCAAACTATCCCCTGTTACCAAATACATACTATACATATCAAAAATAAATGAGATGAGGTTATACCATTGAAGTTCAGGGTTTATCTATTCAAGCAGCTTATTACCTTAACTAATGTATGTGTATATATATATATATACAATTAAGTGTGGAACTATATTAGTTTTGGCTGCTGGGGTTACAAGTGTGTACTACCACTCCAGGCTCTGCTAAAGTGTTGTTTTTTTTTTTTTAAGAAAAATTTTATTTTATTAGTTTTTCATATGACTTTCGTTGCTCAGACACTTCCTTGTGTACTTGGTGCTGGAGTTTGAACTCTGATCCTTATGCATGCCAGGCAAGCGCTGCTCTAGCCCCCTCTGCTAAAGTTCTTTTTTTTTTTTTTTTTTTAAGAGGGAGGGACAGGGAGAGAGAGAAAGAGAGAAACAATTTTTTTCATTTAGTTTTTCATGAGACTCCGTTGTGTATGTGGTGCTAGGGTTTGAACTCGTATACTTGCGTAACCGCCAAGCCACCACTCCAGCCCCTCTGCTAAAGTTCTTAAGCAAAAGAATGTGAGTGACTGGCTTGTTTGGGTCAGATGCCTTCTTTTTGTCCAATCAGCTGAGGCCAGGGGGGTCTTCTGTCCTTGATAGAATCATGGCTCCTTTGGGCTCCTTATCCTTTGAGTGGGATAAGAAGTTCTAAGAAAATAATAAACTCATTATAGCAAACATCTAACGAGCAGTTGCCATGTGCCAGACATATCTTCTTCAATGCTTTTATATGGTTTCTTTTAAGCGTCCAAGACCTTTGATATTAGTACATGTGATTATCTCCACTTTAAAGAAGAGGAAAACAAACAAAAAAGCATAAAAAATGTTCAAGGTTCCCCTGTAATTAAGTGTCAAGGCCGACATTTATATCAGGCAGCCTGACTCCAGAGTCTGTTATCACCACCTTATCACTAAAGGGGAAACAGACTCAGAGAGACAAAATGGCTTACCCGTGGTTATAAGTTGCAGGGACAGCATTAGAACGAAGTAGACTGTCTCTAGAGCCCTTGCCCTTTCTTAACCACTTCAGGTAAAAAGGAGGAAGTAGAGGTATCCTCCAAGCCAGACCTTGCAAGATGGACAGGATTGGGAAAGGCACAGATGAGAAAGGAAGTCGGTTCAGGTGGCAAGGACACAGGAAGACCTTACACCACGTACTCACACCAAAATGTTAGAGGACCCCTTCTGGGCCAGACCATATTTTGATTCTTTTCATCATAATGAGAGGGAAAATTTAATACTATAAATCTTTGTTATTTTCCTGGCCTGCCACTTTATTCTCTACTGAATATAATGTCTGCACCCTATGTCAAGTCTGCTCCTGAATTGGGGAACCTCACACTCTTGGGCCTAATTGGGGCTGAGCATCAGTGCTGCAGAGACAAACGAATGGGTGTTCGGGGGCTAAAGTTCAGCTCCCAGGTGGGTCCTCAGGCCGATTGCTCCAGAGACTGGAAGGGCTGTCTGACCCCTGAATGTTTCTTTCTTGGGTCTCCTGTGGCAGAGGTGGAGGTCACTTCACAGACTTCCTGAGATTTAACCCCATTAGTCACTGGAAATTAGCTTTTGCTCCTGGTAATCTTAGATCATAAACAAAGGAATGAGCAGTTTCTAGAAAGATAAAAGGAGTAGTAGTTAAAGCCGCAGGTTTTCTAAACAAGGTGTGAATTTTGTATATATTACTCATTTTCCCTTATGCAAACATGCATAAAAGAAGAATGCAGTGAGCTGGCTTGTCCCCTTCCTTCCTTCCTTCCTTCCTTCCTTTCTTTCTTTCTTTCTTTCTTTCTTTCTACACTGGGGATTAAACCCAGGGGTGCTCTACCACAGAGCCACATCCCCAGTTCTTTTTCTCTTTTATTTTGAGACAAGAGTCTCACTAAATTGCTCAGGCTGGTCTTGAATTTGCAATTCTCCTGCCTCAGCCTCTGGAGTTGCTTGGATTACAAATGTATACTGCTGTGCCTAGCTGGAATATCTTTCTTAAAAACTCCAGACCCAAGTTCCTAAGAAAGAAATTCCCAAGTCACTTCATTCTTTAAAGTGAGATTCAGGGCCTGGAGCAGTGGCTTGGCGGTTACAGCGGGCGCTTGTCCAGCATGTGCAGGAATGCAATTTTAAATACCAGCATCATGTACACAACGCACTGTCAGAGCAACAAAAAAGCCACATGAAAAACTAAATAAAATTGATTCTCTCTGTCTCTCTCTCTCTCTCACTGTCCCTCACTCTTTTTTTTTTTAAGAGAGAGAGGGACAGTGAGAGACAGAGAGAAAGAGGGAAGTGACTTTTTATTCAGTTTTTCATGTCACTTTCATTCCTCTGATACTTTGTTGTGTACATGGTGCTGGGGTTTGAACTTGAGTACTCGCGCATGCAAGGCAAGTGCCATAACCGCTGAGCCACCACTCCAGCCCTGTCCCTCATTCTTTAAAATAACAAATAAAAAATAAAGTGAGATTCAGTTCATACACTGTAAGTCACCTCCACCTGCCCAGCCCCACCACCACCATTTGGTACTAGGGATTGAACCCAGGGGCACTTAACCACTGAACTACATATCCAGCCCTTTATTTTTTTATTTATTTTTTACATTTTTGAGACAGGGTCTTGCTAAGATGGTTAGGGCCTTGCTAAATTTCTACGTCTGGCTTTGAACTTGCAATCCTCCTCCTCAGCCTTCTGAGCCTCTGGGATTACAGGCATATGTCACCTCACCGGACTGTAAGTCACCCTTTTAAATTCAAGTCTACAATTCAGGATAAACGTAATCCCTCCCACTATGTTATCAGGTTGCTCTAAATCTATTTTAGTTTTGGAGGCTGCTGGATTCATGAATTTTTCCTTACTCAGTAAAATTTTGTTTTAAATATGTCCAAGCTTTTCTTTCAAAATAGCAATTTAGTGAGACTGTCTCAAAATAAAAAAGGGCTGGGTATGTGGCTCAGTGGTTAAGCATCCCTGGGTTCAATCTGTCACACACACACACACACACACACACACACACACACACACACACACAGAGTTTCACAGAACTTTTGTGTTTTGAAAACAGCAGGGCCAAGACTGGAGTGGTGGCTCAGTAGTTAAGCTTGCCTAGCATGCATGAGGACCTGGGTTCAAACCCCAGCACTACATGCACAACTAAGTGTAGGAGAAATGAAAAAAAGTAAATAAAATTAATTCTCTCTTTCTCTTCCTCTCCCTCACTCTATCTTTAAAAAGAAAACAGCAGTGCCTAACAGTGCTCAATTCAACTATGAAACTGAAATTTCATCCAGAAGAACTCATCCTATATTGAAAAATCATAAAAACTGTGTTTTTCAGCACAGTAAATGTAACTGTTACTGTTAATTATCTGTTAGTTGATCAAAAGAATAAAGGATGGGGCTGGAGCGGTGGCTCATTGGTTTCGGCGTTTGCCTGGCAAGTACGAGGACCCGGCTTCAAACCCCAGCACCACGTACACAACTGAGTGTTGGAGCAACTAAGGCCATGTGAAAAACTAAATAAAGTTGTTTCTCTCTTTCTCTGTCTCTCTCACTGTCCCTCTCTCTTAAAAAAAAAAAAAAGCATTTTGGGGGTGCTGGAGTGGTGGCTCAGCGGTTACTGAGCTTGCCTGGCATGAGTATGAGTGTTCAAACCCCAGCACCACATACACAATGAAGTCTCAGAGCAACGAAAGCCACATGAAAAACAAAATAAAAAATTAATTCTCTTTCTCTCTCTCTCTCTGTCCCTCTCTTTAAAAAAATGGATTAGGAAACAATAAGGGAAAGATAAAAAATGAAGTTCTCCTCCCCACCATATTGGAGTGTAACTTTTATTGTTTACTCTTTACCCCAGTTCCCCTTACATACAAAAGTTACAAGGGCTGGAGAGGTGGATCAGTGTTAGAACATTTGCCTGGCATGTGTGAGGATCAGGGTTCAGTCCCCAGCACCACATACATAAATAAGTGGAGGAAAAACAAAACAAACAAAGTAGATGGAAAAATTGCTTTAGAAAGCTACAAGAAGTTTTCATGGAAATATTAGTAGTTTTTTATTATTATTGTTTTGAGAATCTCAACTAAATCTCAATAAGATATGATGGAAGGAGATGGGTGTGGTGGCACACACCTGTAATCCTAGTGACTTGGGAAGCTGAGGTAGGAGGATCCCAGACACTAAGCAACTTAGCAAGATTCTGTCTCAAAATAAAATAAAAAATAAAAAAGACTGGGAATACGGCTCAGCAGTTAAGTGCCCATGGAATCAATCCCTGGTACCAAAAAAAAAAAAGGGAAAAGGAGATAGGGTAAATAAGTAAAGTTAAGATATTATTAAATGTCCAGACAAGGGATGCTGATGGTAATTGCTGTGGAAGTGGGGGAGCAATTCAGGAAATATGAAGGTAATCAATTGTACAAGCAGTAGCATGTTGTTGGAGAGGAAGAATTTGAATAGGACGGAGTTTTCTGGTCTGACTATTGGAAGATGCTGTTACCGTTAACTGAATGGAAGCACAGGGACTGTGTAGGGACCAGTTGTGCGCGCGTGTGTGAGTGTGTGTGTGTGTAAGAGGTGAGGTATGGCAGGGGTTAAGAATGAATTCTTTTGAAGAGTCTGCGATGCTATCCAGCTTGACAGCTGGAGTAGATCTGGAGATACTTCTTCGTATAAAGGAAAGGAATACTCTTGTAACAAAAACAGCTCATTTTTATAGTGCTCAATCATTAGCGCCCCAAACCCGGAGGTAGTTATTACCTCGCCAGCAGTAAAAGCTTGATTATAGCCCCTGATTACTGTGTGAAGGCCCTTGGTTCTCACAACTTCCATAGGCACAACGATATTAATTGTGATCAATTATCGTGTGGCTCAAAACAAAGACTAGATGATTTACTGTGGCTTCCCAAGGCTGCCTGCAAGGTTTCTCGCTGGAGCCCTCAGGGCAAGGGAACTGGACAACACCCTGGGTGACCTTCGACCCTTCTCGACTTGCGGCTGTCACCAGGGTACGGGCCTTGGGACCCTCGCTGCCTTCGGGGCGTTCACCTTGAGTCAAGGGTACCGCTGTCTCGCCTTCCTCCCGGACCCCGGCCGTCCGCAGCGGGACGGGGCGGAGCCCGCATCCGGCCCCGCCCCGTGCCCCGCCCCGTGCCGCCGGCTCCCTCCGGCTGGGTGTGCGAGCGCGCCTGCGCCGGTCCTCGTCTCGGAGCAGCCATGATGGTGGGTGTTCTCAGCGGCGCCGAGCCCCGGGCGCGCGGTGGGGGTGGCGGGCTCGGGGCGGGCGCGGGGACCGCGCCGGCCTGGCACTAATGTCTCCTTTTGTGTCTTTCCCACCTCATCTTCTTCCTTGGCCGCGCCGGGCCCGCCGACTCAGCAGGAAGGCCTGGACGACGGCCCCGACTTCCTCTCGGAGGAAGACCGAGGAGTAAGTTCTGCCTCCTGTTCTCGCGGAATCCTCCCTGCCCGGCCTGGGCCCCTGGGTGTTTAATAAGGAGGGGTCTCCAGCTGCGCGGCACCCCTTCTTGGTTGTCCTCCTCTGAATTTCCTCACCGCATCGCGCCCCGCCCTCCTGCAGCTCTTCCTCCCCGGGGCCGCTTCGTTTCTGATTTACGCGGACCCGGGGATGCGACCCTTCAGTGAACCTCGTCCCCCTCTCCGGGCAGAGTGCAGGTGGGAAAGTAGAGGTGGAGGCCAGAGCTGCTGTGCTCCCACTGTCCCCACTTGGGCCAAGAAAACCAATTCTCAGACCTTTCTGGAGGCACCCTCAGTTTTCTCCGGTTGTGGACCTCTTGAGCCCGTTCCTGCCCACCCTTCTCTTTCTCTTGCTAAAGCAGATATAGCACGGGTTTTTTCTAAATTACCCTTTTGCAGGGGTTTTCACAATCACCAAATATCGAGTGTTCTTCGGCGTCCTACCAGATTTTTACAAAGTGCTGGTAGCCCGCGGTATCTTTACTTTTTCTAATATCAAAAAAGAACAAAAAACAAAGCCCCATCTTTTGCAGGGTTCCCTTGATGTCCGCCCCGCCCAGCTGTATTGAAGTTTGACTGACAGATAATAATTGTGTATATTTAAGATGTACAACTTGATATTTGACATATGCATAATACATTGTGAAATGATTACCCTGTCAAGTTAATTAAGATATATCTCACCTCATTACCAGTTTATTTTTTTAGTGAGAACACTTGAGATCTACTCTCCCTGAATTTCAAGTATTCGTTACTATTAAACATAGCCACCATACTGTACATTAGATCTCCAGAACTTATTCATCTTATTGAAAGTTTGTACCCTTTAACCAATCTGTTCCCTTTCTTCCAATCCTGCTGCTCACCTCCGCCCCTGGCAACTACCATTCTACTGTTGGTGTTAAAGGACCTTCAAGACTCCAATTTTGGGGCTGGAGCGGTGGCTCCGTGGTTACCGCGCTTGCCTGGCACTCTCGAGTACGTTAGTTCAACGTACACAACGAAGTGTCCAAGGAATGAAAGTCATATGAAAAACTAAATAAAAATTGAATTGCATCTCTCTTTCTCTCTCCCTTCCTCTCTCACTGTCCCCTCTTTCTTTAAAAAAGAAAAAAAAAGGACTCCAATTTTTCCCAACCCTTTTTGCGATTTCCTTGAGAAAAGGATGGTAATGTGTATAGTGTCTTGTAGAAATGAAAAATTGATCCATGGTAATTGCTGCTTAGCAAAATTTCCCTGGTTCCTTCACATTATTCATCTTAGATAATGTGAGAGGTGCATCTTTTAGTGAGTTTTTGGTAGGTGATAACATTTTGTTAGATATTTTTGCTATTTGTAGTAAGAGATGAAGTGGTATTACTAATGACTTTTTTTTTTAAGAAAGAGGGACAGTGAGAGAGACAGAGAAAGAGAGAAACAACTTTATTGAGTTTTTCACATGGCCTCCGTTGCTCCAACACTTAGTTGTGTACGTGGTGCTGGGGTTTGAACCCGGGTCCTCATGCTTGCCAAGCAAGCGATGAAACTGCTGAGCCACCGCTCCAGCCCCGACTTTTTTTTTTTTAAGAGAGAAGAGAATTTTATTTAGTTTCTCGTGGCTTTTGTTGCTTGACACCTCATTGAGTATGTGGTGCTGGGGTTCAAATCCATATCCTAGAGCATGCCAGGCAAGTGTCACCACTCCAGGACCCTTAACTGATGACTTACCATCTTTCAAAGAGTAAGATGCAGAGGATGCATACTTTTGTGAATGATAAATTAATTTCTAATTTTACACAAAAGCATCATTTAGAATTTCTGGTTAGTGCAAAATTATATAGAATTTCTAGTTTCTAAAATTTATTTCCAGTGAAAAATGAAATAGCTGTGTGTAAATGTGTATATATATCTTCAGGCATAAGACGATAGAATTAGGTGAGCATTTACAATTTATATTTCGGTTTTTAAAATATTCTACTTTTCACATCATCAATGTAAATATGTATTCTAAAAACCAATAGAACTATTTAATCAAATTAGATGAATTGATTATAGTGGTACTGAACTGATTTTTTAAAAAACATATAGCTTTCATTATTTAGGTAACAATCTTGTGTCATATATGTGATCTACCAGGAAAGCAAATACGATTTTTTTTTTAAATTAAGATTTAAGTGTAGTCTGGTGCAGTGGTGTACGCCTGTAATCCCAGCTGCTTGGGAGTCTTGTAGTAGGATTGTGAGTTCAAAACCAGCCTCAGCAATTTAGGGAAATAAAAAAATAAAGTGGGGGAGGGGACTGGGAATATGGCTCAGTGGTTAAACACCCTTGAATTCAATCCCTGGTACCAAAGGGGCGGGGGAAGATTTGATTGTTGTTTGATAAAAAATATTAATTTTTGGAATATTTACAGTGATGATGTGAAAAGTAGATTATTTTCTGGTGAATATTTGTGTGAATGACTTTATGCCTTTGTAAGATTGGCTTATAGGACTGGAAGCACTTAAGTAATGTGTCTAGACACGTTTTTCATGTATTATAAAGTTATTGGGGGAGAAGACAAAGAGCATATCCAACCAGGAGGTTCTTGTAGAATCCTTTTTTTGAGAGTAAGAGTCAACTTTATTGTTACATCTGTTTTTTTTTAATTAATTTTTTTTAAGGAGAGGACAGTGAGAGAAAAAGAGAATTTTATTTTTTCATGTCGCTTTTGCTGCTCCAATACTTCGTTGTGTATGCAGTGCTAGGGTTCGAACCTGTGTCCACACTCATGCCAAGCAAATGCTGCAGTTGCTGAGCCACTGCTCCAGCCCCTGGTTTTTGTTCTTCTAACAATTGTGTATGTGGTTCTGGGGATGGAACTTGGGGCCTCCCACATGCCAGGAAAGCACTCTACCACTGAGCCACTAGAATCTTGGATATGAAAATTTTATTATGGAAATGGAAAAACTGGATGGGGGATATAGCTCAGTGGTAGAATGCTTACCTAGCACATACCAGGCCCTGTGTTTGATCCTCAGCATTGGGGGTGGGGGGATGGGTGGAAAAAACATTGTCATGAGTTAGAAAGCTTTTAGAATGTCATAGTGAACTGGCTGTGGTGGCGCATGCTTGTGTGATTCCAGCTGCTCTGGAAGCTGAGGCAAGAGAATCACCCATTCAGGCCCTCTCTCAAAATAAAACAAAATGGGCCGGGGACGTGGCTCAGTGGTTAAATGCCTCTGAGTCAATCCCTGGTACCAAATAAAAAAGGGTAAATTGTACATATGTGCAGTTCTTCCTTATTTTTATCTTGTCGAACTGGGTAAATTATAGTAGTAAGTATAGTTTAGCATTGTGTTAAGCACTATATAAGCATTGTTTCATTAATATTCTCACATCATCTTTCTGAGTGTGCCCCTTTTATAATCCAGACCTCCAAGAAACTAAATTAAGTAGTCCAAGGTCACACTTCAGTGAATGGGAGAACTGGATTTTATTTATTTATTTATTCAGGTTTTTTTTCTCTTTAAGGAGGGAGAGAGGGAGAGAGAGAGAGAAGGAATCAGTTTTGTTTAGTGTTTCATCTGGTTTTGATTTCTCTGACACTTAGTTATGTATATGGTGCTGGGGTTTGACCTGGGTCTTTGTGCATGCCAGACAAGTGCTTTAACCACTGAACCATTGCTCCAGTCCCTATTTATTTATTTATTTATTTATTTCTTACTTAATTAATTTTTTAGAGGGAGAGAGAGAAAGAGAGGATCGATTCTATTCATTTTTTCATCTGGCCTTTGTTTCTTGGTTGTATATGTGGTGCTGGGGATATGAACCTGGGTCATAGAGCATGCCAGATAAGCACTCTAACTGCTGACCCCACTGCTCCAGTCCCTAGAGCTGGATTTTAAATGTTGTTTGTGACATTGGATCCAGTACATGTGTTTCTCAGAATTGCCTTGAAATACTTGCATCAGAATTACCTGGAGTGTTTGAAAAGCAAAACAAAAATTAATGGATCCTATGCCTGTACAAAATCAGAATCTCTTGGAAGGAGAGACAAATAACTGCTTTTAAAATTACCACCTAAGAAGTTTCTGTAGTGCATTGACGTTTGATCACTGTTGCACAATGTTATTCTGCTGTTTCCTCGTTTCAAGAACAGAAGTATCTGGCCTGTTTAAGTTTCCTTATATTGTGTTTGTCCTGATAGAAATAGACTGCCATAATTAGAACTTGAAGGCATTGCAGTTTTAGTGTAAATTGTCTTGTTCATCCTTTTAGGAAAGGGAGTCTTGATAGAGAAAAACATGAAGTGTATATTTGATATGAGTTGCAGAGGAGACATCATAGATTTAAAAATAAAAAGCATACAAAGCAGCAAGAAGGCAAACTTAAAGTCAGTGTTTTAAAATAAATATTTCAAGCAGACTTAAGTTTTCATTTTGATATTTGGATCAGAAGAGAATCTTGCAGCATCAAGAAGGTATTGTTTTATGCTGGGCATGGTGGCACACGCCTGTAATCCCAGCAACTGGGGAGGCTGAGGCAGGAGGACTGCAAGTTCAAAGCCAGCCTCAGCAACTTAGGCCCCATCTCAAAATAAAAAATAAAAGGGCTGGGGATGTGGTTCAGTGGTTAAGCACTGCTGGTTTCAATCCCCAGTACCCCCCCCCCCCAAAAAAAAAGTTTTTCTGAGAAACAAAAGAGTTTTTAGGAACACACAGTGTTGAAAATTATTGGCCACATTTTGATCTTTTGAGCCCCACCCTAGCATAAAAGGAGGTAACATACTGTTTAGTAAACAAATAAGCCCTTTGAACTTTACACATTTTGCTATGATGTGTTTTGTTAAGTAAGAGCAATGCATGCCAGAGTGATGGCATGATTCTCAACATTTGATTCCACTTCCAAATAACATGTTTATTGTTTTCAAAAATTACTTTAGGTGGAGTAACTATATCTTATCCGGGACTTGGCCTTGCTCCTCCCTCTGTATTCAATGTCTTCATTAATGGCCTCATTTTATAGTTGTGCAAGAAACCTCCGAATCATACATATCCTTCGTCCTCACATCAGAATAATCATTGAAATCGGTTAATTTTACCTTGAAAATGTGTATCCCATCTTCCTTTCCATGCTCCAGTTAAGATATTTACTATTTCTTTTTTTTTTTTATTTTATTCAGAAATTTATTTGTTGAACAATCAAACTATTTACTGTTTCTTGCTGGATTGCAGCGGTACCTATCATTTGTCTGTCTTTAGTCTTTCTTTTCCAATCCAGCCTTCACATTATGTATAGTCAACTGAAATGATTTAAGTCATTTCATGAGTCAAAAGTACTTGGACCCCATTCCCATTCTTTTTTTTTCCTCTTAAGAGAGGAGAGAGGGGCTGGAGCGGTGGCTCTGCGGTTAAGGCAATTGCCCAGCATGGGCAAGTACACGGGTTCAAACCCCAGCACCCACGTATACAACTATGTGTCAGAATATCAAAAGCCATGTGAAAAACTCAATGAAAATTCATTCTCTCTGTTTCTCTCTCACTGTCCTTTTCTCTTTAAAAAATAAAAATAAAAAAAGGACAGAGAGAGAAAGAATCAATTTTATTCATTTTTTCATCTGGCCTTTAATGCTCTGATACACTTAGTTGTGTATGTGGTGCTGGGGTTTGAACCTTGGTACTTGCACATGCCAGGCAAGCCCTTGAACCACTGGGCCACCATTCTAGCTCTGGATCCCATTCTTTTTTTGAAGTAAAGTCCAGATTCTTTAGGCTAGCATTCTTAACTGTTTCTGGCTGGCTTTAATATGTGGCCTCCACCCACACATAACTTAGCCTACTTGTCATGGCCCAATTGCATCTCTGTATGTCTGCTTTATGCATGCATTTCAGTATTGTGGAGGCTTTTTTCCTCCCTTGCCTTTTCTTTCACTTGAAATTTGACTTACATTTTAGCACTTGGCATAGCTATTTGCATTTTCTTTTGTATGTGCACAGCATTTAGCTTAAACACATTACACATTTATGATAGTTACTTCAGGTAAAAATGTAACAGAGGGCTGGACCGGTGGCTCAGTGGCATTGTGCTTGCCCAGCATATGCAAGGACCCCCCGGGTTCAATCCCCAGCATCACCCACATATACAACTAAGTGTCGGAGCAACAAAAACCAGATGAAAAACTAAATCAAGTTGATTGTCACTTTCCCTCTCTCTTTATTTAAAAAAAAAAAAAAGTGGTATAGAACTGGGCATTGTGGCCCACAGTTTTAATCCCAGCTACTCAAAAGTTGAGGCAGGAGGATTACAAATTCAAGGACAGCCTGGGCAATTTAGTGAGACCATGGCTCAGAAATAAAAAGGACTGGGGGTATAACTTAGTGACAGAACGAGTGTCTAGTATGAGCAGGGTCTTGGGTTGGATCCCTAGTACCACCAGGAAAAAAGAAAAAGTGACATAGTGTTGGCTAAGGATAAAAGAAACGAATAGGACAAAGTTCCTGCCCAGAGATCATGGCAGTGTAGTGGTGGAGACATTTATAATCCCTTGTAGTAAAGCACTGTGAGCATGAAGGAGAAGGTGTTTAACTTTGGGGACAGGGATAGTAAAGATATAATAGTTACAGGCTTGTATATCATTTAGTGTGTGCCAGGGACTTTATGTATATTGACTCAGTTCTCAAATCCCTATGAGTAGCTGCTGCTGTTCCTACTTTGGATAGGAATACAGGTTTAGAAAGATTAAATAACTTGCCCAAGGTCATGCTGCAGTCTGACACTGGTGCTTTAGCTCTAGGGTCTGAGTCTTTTTTTTTTTTTTTTTTTAAAGTACTAGGGATTGAATCCAGCGGCACTTATATCCCCAGCCCTTTTTAAAAATTTTTCATTTTGAGACAGGGTGTCACTGAATCAATTAGGGTCTCAGTTGCCGAAGCTGACTTTGAATTTGTGATCCTTCTACCTCAGCTTTGTGGGTTAGTTGGGATTACAAGCATGTGCCTTTGTATCCTGCTCCTTTTATTTTTATTTTGTAATAGGGTCTCTAAATTGCTGTGGCTGGCCTTGAACTTGTGATCCTTTTGTCTGAGCCTCCCAAGTCACTGGGATGGAATCCCGGTATGAACCACAATGCCCTTCTTGCCAGTTAAATGTTGATCAGAGTTTTATAGACTCTCAGGGAAGCGGGAAGGAGGGCCTATCAGCAGAAAGGATAATGTGTAGGTAATTTTAGTTCTGCCTGGAGTGCGCATTCTTACTGGAGCAATGGTTGCAGAGGTAAAGATGGCTGGTACAGATAGAGTGTAAAGTGCATAACAAAGGCAGTGGGAAGTGCTGAGGGATTTTTAAGCTAGGAAATACACATGCCCAGATGAAAATAGCATTATAAGTTACTCTGATGTGGAGGGTGGATTGATGTTTCCTTTCAGAATTGGAATAGTCCAGATGAGAAATGGCAAAGTTAGAACTAAGGCAGTGGAAGATAGAATGAACAATGGGACATAGTAAAGAGATATTTAGAAGAGACATAACAGGGAATAATAACTGTGTAAGTACAGGGGAGAAGGAGAAAGTACAGAAGAGGGAAGAATTTGGTGAGGGAGTAAATAAGATTGGTTTCAGTAAATTTACTTTAAAGTGCCTTTGAAGCATCTAAGATGTAAGATCTCTAAGGGTGAGAATTGTGTCTCTTCACTGTTTTCTCGCTAGCTCTAGGACAGTGCTTGTCACATGAAGGCATTCAAACAATTATTTGACAAGTGAACACAGCCGTAGATAGGTGTGTGGTGCATGTCTGTAATCCCAACTACTTGGGAAGTGGAGGCTGGAAGATTCTGAGTTTCAGGCTAGTCTGAGCAAATGAGTGAGATCCTGTCTCAAAATTAAAAGGGCTGGAGAGGTGGCTTGCCTGGTATGTACAAGATCACGGGTTCAATCCCCAGTACCTCATACAGAAAGGAAAAACAAAAACCAGATAAAAAAAAATAAACTCACTCTCTCTTTAAAAAATAAAAATAAAAAGGGCTGTTGGGTATAGCTCAGTGGTAGAGCACTTGCATAGCATGGGTGAGGCCCTGGGTTCAGTCCTCAGTATGGGGGTTTTTGTGTGGTATGTAGGGGTGATCCAGGTGAATATGTTGAGTTGGTAACTTGAAATTCTTACTAGGAACTTTGAACAAAGGGTCTGAATTAGAGATGTGAACTTAGGAGCTATTAGTCAAGAATGGCTGAGATTGCCAACATCAGATAGCACCCTGGAGACCAAAGGTAAGTTTATTTGAGGGAGCTGAGAGGGTTAGGAGGGGAATGAGAGGAGACTGTAGAAGTAGAGGGAGTTTTAAGGAGAGAATAGTCAGAACATGATGCCAAGGCAACATACTGTAGAGAGCTAAGAAGATTGGAAAGTATCATTGGGCTTGGAAACTAGGTCCTCATTATGTGAAGATTTTTTGAAATCAAGGCCAGACTTGAATAGAAAGAATAGTGTATGATCAGGTCTTGGACCAGACAGGAAGATCAGATGCTTGATAGTTCTCCCACCCAAAGAACAATGCTTCCTCTGAGTGTAGAGATGGAGGCTAGATTTGTAGAAAGGTTTTTGATGGATCTGAGGGAAAAATAGCTGCTGATATTTCCCTGGGCTGTGGGAGAGGTAAGGTCACTTGTTGAGAATAAGGAGACTAATATGAATGTGGTAGACAGTTGAGGTGGTGACAGTTTAGAAAAGTCACTATAAAGAATCAGGAGACCTGAGCAGGCCTATTTAGGACTGCTGAATGGATTTAAGAGCCTAACATAATTTGGATGCTATTGATTTGTAGTGGACCAGTATGAACACTTTTGCCCTTTTTCTCCCTTGGTATTAGGGGCTGAACCTAGGGTCTTGCACATGCTAGGCAAGTATTGGACTACCAAGCTGCACCCCGTAGCCCTTTGACACAAGGTCTCGCTATGTTGTTCAGGTTGGCGTTCACCTGTGATCTTTTTTTTTTAATGTTATTTATTTATTTATTTTTTATAAACATGGTCTTACAATTAGGAGGGATTCATCGTCAAACAATCAAGAACAAAAGTGTATTGACAGAACAAGCCAAAGCAGGTGCCAGTCCATGGTTTACCCCCCTTGGGTTCCCCATAGTTCCATGTGGGAGGTTCCACTCTGATTAGATTCCCCCATACTACCTCCCTCTGTTCTCCTTGATACCTGTGATCTTCTTGTTTAATCCTCCTGAGTATCTGGGGTTACAAGCGTGCTGCCATCACATCCAGGTTATTTGTGATTGTTCTCTAGCCACATTCAGTGGCTCAAACTTAAAAGCAAAGAAAATCGATGATTACATTGATCCTTTGTATAGGAATTTGTAAGCTAAGTTTGGTAAAAGAGCAGCAGTGGTGTTAAAGGGACCCCAAGAAAGAAAGGCATTGGTAGATCACGGTGTGGATTGGAAAAGGAGTGAAGCAAAGAAGGTGCTGACAGACTAGAAATATGGAAAGGTCATAAAACTGGAGGTGTCAATAATGTAAAAGTATATTATAGTAAAAGTGGCAGGGAGAAAACAGGAAGCAGTTATTTAATTTTGCATTTTTTAAGTTGATTTTTTTTCCTTGCTGCAGACAAATTGATGAAAGGTGGGGCTTTTTTGTTCACCTCCACAATACCTAGAACAGTTCTTTGCATCTGCGTGCTAAAAGCAATTTATTAAATAAATGTATTTTGCTATATTGCCTAGAGTCATGTGTCTACATTTGTTCTACCAATGATGTTAACTTTGACTTACAGGAAATGTATAGACAGACACCATTGGTAGGTACTACCCTTCCAGTGTTTTGCTGTTTCTATCTTGTGAAAGGAAATCTTATGACTGCATAATGTATGGGACATACATTAGTAATGGAAATCTTACAGGAGTTTTGTAAAAATCATGACTAGGCTAGTAGTTAAATAGTGTGAATATAGCCTGAATTATTGAATTTAATGGAATTTACTTCTATCTCATGGGGTTTGCATTGATTGTACTGTAATCACCTAAAAACATTTTTGTTGTTGTTGTTTTATGGGTTTTTTGTTTTGTTTTGTTTTGTTTTGGTACTTGGGCTCTAACCCAGGGGTGCTTTACCACTGAACTACATCCCCAGCTCCTTTTCATTTTTTATTTTGAGACAGGGTCTTACAAAGTTGCCGAGGGTCTTGCTAAGTTGCTGAGACTGGCCTTGAACTTGAGATCCTTCTGTCTTGAGTCTCCTAAGTCGCTGGAATTATGGGTGTGCACCACCTGTGCTGGGCTCTGAAAACAGTTTTTTAGCCCAGTTATAGCTAGCACCTTTCTTTTACTTCATTAATTTTCATGTAACAAATATTAGTTGGGGACCACCATTTGCAATATAGCAGCAAACCACATGGACAAAAATTTATGTTCTCATGGACCTGAATTCTGCTTGGTGAGGGGGAATTAAAAATAAGTGTATTAGATGGTGAATAAGTGCTACAAAGAAAACTGAAGAGGAATAGAGATTGTGTGGGGAGGGGACAGTGGTTTGAGCTGCAGTTTTTAGATAGGGTGGCAAGGAAAGGCCTTCCTGAGAAGAACTTAAAGACTGGAAGGAAATGAACCATACAGGGAGATACCTGGGGGCAGATGTTCCAGGCTGAGGAAACAATAATTGCAAAGATTCCTTAGGTGACAATATGCTTATGTGTTCAAGGAACAAAGAGACCATATGGCAGGACTCCAGTGAGGCAGAGGTATAGTAGATTCGTCAGAGATGATGTCAGATGGAGATTTTGTAGTGCCTGGTGGACTACTCTAAGGACCTTGGCTTTTCTCGTGAAATCCCTTATATTTTGAGTACAGGAATGGTTTACTTTTTTAGTGAGATCATAATGATGGCTCTATAGGTAACAGATTAAAGAAGGGCAAGGGCAGAAGCATGAGACTAGTGGGAGGGTGTTGCAAATTTTCTTTCCTTTCTACCTCCTTCCTCTTTCCCCCATTCATCTCTGTACATTTATTTTTCTGGTAGAAAGTAAATGATTTTTTTTTTTTTTTGTACCAGGGATTGAACCCAGGGGTACTTAACCACTAAGCTACATCTCCAGCCCATTTTATTTTATTTATTTATTTTTTAATTTTGAGATAGGGTCTCAAGTTGCTTAGGACCTCGCTAAGCTGCTGAGGCTGGCTTTGAACTTGAGATCCTCCTGCCTCAGCCTTCTGAGCTGCTGGGATTACAGGTGTGACCCACCATGTTCAGCAAGATAACTGATTTTTAAGGAATATTCTAAACTAGATACTTTATATTAAATCATAATATACTCATATACTCCATAATTCACCACTAAAACCTAGTAGTGAATGTCTTTTTTACTTTATTAAGTAATTATAAATGTCAGCAACAGGGCAGGATTTTTTTTTTTCTTTAAGAAAAAGGGTCAGTGAGAGAGAATCAATTTTATTTAATCTTTCACTTGGCTTTGGTTGCTCCGACACTTCGTTTTGTATGTGGTGCTGGGATCAGAGCTCACGTCCTTGTGCGTATCAGGAAAGTGCCATAACTGCCGAGCTACCACTCCAGCCCCAGGGTAGGATGTTTAAAATATAGTTTTAGTGATACTGTATTTTTATTATCTGGTCTTGACCAGTGACACAGTTCAGTCTCCAACAAAAGGAAAGTACAGAGTTTATTGGCATAGATAAAGATTAAGCCACAGACTGTAGTCTCGTTAGAAATTTACTCAGATAAACTCATCTCACTAATTGGAGAAAGTTAATTAAATGTTAGTGAATCACAAGTTGTTTGCATTGATCTTTTCCTTAATACAACCATCTATGGTGCAGTCTTATAATCCCTGCAACTCTGAAGGTTGGGAAGAATTTCACATTTGAGCCAGCATTAGCAACTTAGTGGGACCCTGTCTCAAAACAAAATATAAGCCAGGCATGGTGGTACACACCTGAAATCCCACTGGCTCAGGAGGCCAAGGAAGGAGCATTGCAAGTTCAAAGCCAGCCTCAGCAACTTAGTGATTGCCTAAGTAATTTAGCAAGACCCTGTCTCAAAATGAAAAATAAAAAGGGCTGGGGATGTGTCTCAGCGGTTAAGTGCTACTAAATTCGATCCCTGGTAACAAAATTAAGTAAATAAAAAGGGCTGGAGATGTAGCACCCCAGGGTTCAATCCTCATTACCAAATAAAATAAGACCCTCTAAAATTATTGACTTTTCTTTAAACAGGGCAGAATATCTGCCTGGAAAACCTGTATATTTTTATGTAATTAACATTAAATTTATAGTATAATGTTTTGTTTTCTTTATACCAGGAATTGAACCCAGGGGTGCTCATCTGCTGAGCCACACCCCCATCCTTTTTTAGTTTTTCTTTTAAGACAGGATCTTGATAAATTGCTGAGGCTGTTTTTGAACTTGCGATTCTCCAGCCTTTGTCTCCCAAGCTACTGGATTTACAGGCACGTGCCACCACTCCTGGCTAAAATATAATGTTTTATCAAATTTAAAATACAATTGATTGAAAGTTCTATTTTTTCTTTGTACCACACCGAAAAAAATTACTAATTAAATTGTAATTTGTCATCAATTGAAAGATATTCTTATTTCCAATGTTAACTACAAAAAATAGGCATCTGTAATTGATGAAGTATAGTACATTGTCTTTCATTGAAATTTTGTGCTCTTAAAAAGAGAGAGAACTAATTTTTAAATTTTTTCATCTATTTTTTGTTTTTTCTCCACTCAGTTGTGTATGTGGTGCTGGGAATCAAACCCAGGTGCTCACACATGCCCAACAAGTGCTGTACTGCGGAGCCACTTCTCCATCCCCCTTTAGCTTGTATTTTGAATTTGTTATGAAATGTAAATGAAACAAGTCAGAATCTCACCATTAGCATTTTGCATTGTGCAAAATTGTGTGAAAATAACAGCATTTATGGTGCATGTATACTTTTTTTTTTTTTTTTTTTTTTTT
>PVKS010026339.1:0-28611 GCA_004027875.1 Aplodontia rufa | reverse complement strand
TTTTTTTGTTGTTGTTGTTTTAAATTTAATGACTTGTTGAGAAACATGTTGATGAGATTCACTAGGGTATATTTGTATATGAATAAACACAGGAAAGTTAAGTCTGATTCACTTCATAAACTTTCTCTCTCATCCCTCTTTTTTCTGTTTCTTTCTCTTTTGTCTTTATTTTCTGATCTTTTCCTTATTTTTGGGTCAGCTTCCACACACCAGAGAGAACAATTGATCTTTGGCTTTTTGTGACTGGCTTATTTCATTTAGCATAACATTCTCGAGGTCCTTCCATTTGCTGACAAATGCCATAAAGTCAGTCTTCCTTGTGGCTGAGTAAAACTCCATTGTGTGTATATACCACATTTTCTTTATCCATTCATCATTGAAGGACACCTATGTTGGCTTCATAGATTAGTTACTGTAAATTGTGCTGCTTTAAGCATTGCTGTGACTGCATCACTGCAGTATGCTGACTTTAGGTCCTTTGGATGTATACTGAGGACTGGGATAGCTGGGTCAAATGGTGAATCCATTCCCAGTTTTATGAAGAATCTCCATACTGCTTTCTAAAGTGGTTGTACCAATTTGCAGTCCCACCAACAATGTATAAGTATTCTCCACATCCTCACCAACATTTGCTGTTGTTCTTATTCCTGATAATTGCCATCCAGACTGCAGTGAGATGAAATCGCAGAGTACTTTTAATTCACATTTCTTTAATTGCTAGAGATGTTGAACATTTTTTCACATATTTGTTGACCATTTGCATTTCTTCTTTTGAAAAGCATCTATTCAGTTCTCTTGCCCTAAAAGGAACTCTTTGCAGAGATTGGACTACAAGAAGACAACAACAACAACAAAACTTAAAGCAGGAAAACAACAAAAACTTGTTGCCTATGCCCCACTGACATATTTATTTTGCTGTGCTTAGTTTAGTACTACCAACCATTGTGAGATGTATGCAAGTGCATATGTAGAGAATCTAATGATTATGTTGGTCCAATTATGGTGGTGCACACCTATAATCCCAGAGATGGGGGAAGTTGAGGCAGGAGGATTGCAAGTTCAAAGCCAGCCTCATCAACTTAGGGAGACCCTGTCTCAAAAAAAATGAAAACAAAAAAAGCACTGGGGGAGCAGGATATGGCTCAGTGTTTAAGTATTCAATATCTGGTACAAAAAAAAGAGAAAATGAAATAAATAAATTTTGTTGGACTGAATGTTTTGTGTAAAGGAAAGAAAAACTATGAAATGAAGCATAGCACATTTGCCTGAGCAAATATGGTGAATAATGACACCATTTACTTATGTTAAGTAAATTGAATAGTCAGACGAAGAAATAATTATGTTAGGAAAAATTCATTTTGAGTTTAGCATTATATCTCAATGTATTGGGCCAAATCTTGGCTCATTGTTTCATACACGGTCAATTGAGTCAAACATCCAGTCCAAACTAACAGAATTCATCCAGACTGACATGCTGAAAGAAATCCTAATAAACAACACTTTTTTGTACCAGGGATTGAGCCTGGGGGCACATAATTACTGAACCACATCCCCAGCCTTCTTATATTTTATTTTGAGACAAGGTCTTGCTAAGTTGCTTGGTGCCTCACAAATATGTTGAGACCGGCTTTGAACTCAAGATCCTCCTGTCTCAACCTCTTGGGTTGCTGGAATTACAGGCATGCACCAGCTCACCTGGCCCCTACAAGCAAATTTAATAAATATTTTATTAAATAGACTTGAAGATCTATGTTTGAACAGAAAGCAAACTTAATGTAAATAGTCAATTATAAAACAAATACAGTATTTACGGACATTCTTTTGTTTTGAAGTGCAGGATTCACATCCTGATTTTGATTTCCAGTAAAACATAAAAAAATTTAAGAATATATCTTTTATACAAAAATGTACTTATTTCTTCTTACCTTTGTACATGTACAACTTTCTATAGTTTCTTATTTTACTATAAAGGAATTAGTTAAGATTAGAAAATCACATGTTCTTGCACTAAAAAGCAATGAGACTGATACCTAAAAATGTCAAATAAAATTTTTATTCTTTTCCATTGGGAATGTGTATCATTAATATGAAAGGATCATTTTCTGACATGGTTGGTTGATACCCATAATGTACCAGTAGTGTATTAGTCATGTCTCTCTAGAGGAACAAAATTAATAGAATCAAGATATAAGAAGGGATTAATTAGATTGGCTTATACAAGCAGATGCTGGATACTTTCACAATGGTTGCCTTCAGGCTGGAGAGCTGGAAGAACCAGTACCTGCCCAGTCCAGGATGCCAAAGCTTCAGATAAAGGGATCAATGATGTTATTTCAGTCTAAACCAAAGACCTGGAAACTCCCTGCAAAATCACTGGACAGAGTCCACATTTATGAATGAAGAAGCAGGATTCTGAAGCCCTCAGAAGATCATAGAAGCAATCAACAACACATTCAAAAAGAATTGGACTTAATCTGCTGTTGCTTCCTTATTCATCTGGCTTTTATTCCATCCAAACCTCCAACCTATTAGATGTTGTTGTCCACACTTAGGATGGGTCTCTGCTTCAGTTAGCTTTTCCACATGCCAGTTATTCCTAGAAATTGAATACCTCATTGAAACACTGAGAAGACTCTTAATCTTAAGTGGCTCTTAATCTTACGTGTGTCTAGTTTTAACCAAGTTGACAATTCACATTAATCATTACAAGTAGTTAAAGAATGTTAATGCTACTAGTAAAGAATTTTATGCCACCTATCCATATTTTCATTCCAGATACTGCTATATAGAGTTCACTATGACCAATTATTTTTTGTAGAAAAAGAAAAAAATGTAACACACAAACACATTAAAGGGTCCTATATCCTGGCATTTTATGTAAGAACAAAATGAATTATAAGGAATGGGCAAACCCATTATAAGAAGTAAATATGATTAATTTTGTATGATTGTATATAATAAGGAATGTACAATAAAAATAAAATCATCTGACTTTTCTTCTTGCTAAGGACTATAGGTAATATTTAATCCTCCTGTTTTCAGAACTGGTGAAAAACAGAAATTGAATCCTGGCATTTGTTCATAGGCACCAAGAAATTGTCTTATCTTTAAAAACTCAGCAATTGGTGAGAGCTATGGTCTCATAGAGATGATGTTTTTCTCTGATGGTGTTCCCTTGGGGACAATCAGCATTTTTCTTTGTGTTGCATATGTATAGTCTACATATACACTTAGCCAATAATGCACAGCACAAGAGTAACAAATTGCTGAATAATAAGTAGATTTGAGTTAGAGAAAATGTCACATGTCATTTCACATGGCCTTAATGAAGATTAGTAATGTTGCGTTAATAATATTTATATTCTGTTTGGGATCAAAGTTGTTAGGTTGCTTTAGAAATTATAATTAGCACATTTCCCAAGTTTTAATTTTCTCATCTGTAAAATGTAACTAAAAATATATAAGTTTTAGGGTTGCTATGAAGATAGAAAAAAGTCACTTCAAATGACTTGTTCAACACTGATGGGGTACTTGATAAATGCTAATCACATTTCATCTGACTAAAAGCACTCATTTGACAATAAACACAGGCTATTTTGCATCATGTAATTTTATTTAAATTTGTATTTAACAAATTGCTACAGAGTTTCTGCTTAAATATTTAATTTGAAGCTTCTTTTGACCAAAGTGTTCCCAACATATCCTACTGCAATATATTTAATAATAGAATAAAAATTTTCTATTAATAAAATATAAATAATATACATATATATTTATATAAACATTTATGTACACAAATATAAAAATGAATAAATACATGATTATGTATATATATTTGATGCTGACAACATTAGTAATTATGTTTGCTGATAATTTATATGAAATAGTACAAGGTATTGATTTTACTTAGGAAACTCTTTATAACAAAAAAAAAAACTTGCTTATTTCTTCTTTGTCCTCTTCAGTTTAGATAGATATATCTGAAAAACATGTAAACTGGAATTTTTAGGTGCTTCTTCATTTTCTATTCTTATTAATATTCAGCTTATAAAAGAGTAGAACTCTACTTGACTTTTGTGTGCTGATTTGATTCTGCCTACCACAAATTTGCTGAATTCATTTATTGATTCTAGTTGGATTTAGTGAAATCTTAGCAGTTTTCTCTAAATAAGATCATGTCAACTACAGTGAACATTTGACTTCTTCTTTTCCAATTTGGATTCTCTTTTTATATCTATTGATTTAGCCAGATTGCTCTGGCTAAGACTGCCAGCATTATGCTAAATAAAAGTGGTGAAAGTGGACATCCATGTTTTATACTAGATCTTAGAGAGAAAGCTTTGACCATATCCCCATTAACTATAATGTAAGCAGTTGAATTTTATTATGTTGAAATACATTTTCTTCTGTGCTTAATTTGTTCAGCAATTTTGCCATGATTAGATGCTGAATTTTATCAAATGTTTTTGTTGCATGTATTAAGATGGAGTTTTGTCTTTTATTCTGTTGATGGGTAGTTTGTCAATTTGCTTTGTTGAAAGACTGCATCCCAGGAATGAATCAGGGAGACTAATTTTTTTTAATATATAACTGGGTTTGATTTGCTAGTATTTTATTGAATAATTTCTCATCTATATTTATCAAGGATAATGGTTATTGTAAAGTGTTCTTATTTTCCCTTTGAATTTGAAACTGATTTTGCTGGGTATAGTATTCTTGTCTGCAAGTTGTGGTCATTCAAAGATTAAAATACATCCTTTAAGGATCTTCTTGCTTTCACGGTCTGAGCTGCAAAGTAAGATATAATCTTTATTGGTTTGACTTTGAATTTGATTTGGCATTTCTCTCTTGCAGCATTTAATATTCTTTCCTTGATTTCCCTATTATACATTTTGAATATGATATGTCTTAGTGAACTCATTCAATTAGGCCTGTTGGATGTCCTATATGCTTCCTGTATGAGCATATATGACTTCTAATATGGGAAAATTTTCTTTAACTATTTCATTGAGAATATACTTTATGCCAATATTTAGCATTTCAATTTCTTTTTGTATTCCAATTACTCTTACCTTGTTTCTTCTGATTCTATACCAGATATTTTGAAAATTCTACTCATGCACTTTGAGTCTTTTTTTTTTCATCCGTATGTTCAAGCTTACTCAGTCCATCCTCATTGTCAGAAATTCTTTCTTCAAAAGCTGAGGTTCTGTTTCCTATAGAACTTAGTCTATTACTAAATTCTTCCATTGCTGTTCTGAAGCTATTGACTGCAGATTTTAGCTCCATTACTTCCTTTTTCATTATGTCTATTTTTTTAATAATAGAGTTTTTCACGTCTTGAGTTTTCTCACTTAGTCTCTTCATTAAATCTTCTTTTAGTTTATTGTTCCTTTTAGTAATGAGATCATTGATAATTATTTGTAGGTTTTCATCCCAGTCCCTGCACATGGGGGTCTTTGTTAAGGAGTTGTAGGTTTGAGTTGAACTTTTTCTAGTTTGATTTCTCATTTTTGAAGAGCTTCTTATGGATATTTGCATTGAGGTTCCCTGTGGAGAAGCAAGGCAGGTCTCCAGGTGTTTCTTTCTTGCAAGTTAATGGTTCAGGTTAGACACCAACCCTCTGATGACCACCTTCTTCTAGAAAGCTTGTTTTGTTGCTCCTTCTGGATCTAGGCTGCAGGGTATGGATCTGGAACCTGGTGAGGGTGCAGAGTAGCCTGCTGGATATTTGGAGCAAAAGCAGTGCTTGTGTGTTGCCACCATGTCCTGGGGTCCTGGAGGCATGGGGCAGGCTGCACAGGCCCACCTGTGTACTGCACTGGGAATTGGGATACTTGCTAGTGGGGATGGGCCCAATATAACTGGACCTGATAGGTATGCAATGTGGCTGGGGCATCCTGGGTGGGGATCCTTGGGGTGTCCTGAGCTCCTGCCAGCCTAGGGACCAGAAGCCTGGACCTGAACTGCAGCTAGGCAGGGCTTCTTGGGGGGTGTTTTCCATGGGCTTTTTCTTGATGGGAGCTTTTCACTGACTTACAATGGTGCTAGGAACATGGATTGGAGAAAGTCCTTTAAACAAAATAGTTCTATTTTAAAAGTAGAGGAATCATGTTAATTTTTATGTGTTATCAGAAAATATTTAATGAAAAGAACAACATTCAGTATCAGTTAGAAAATGGTAACTTGAAATGATTAATATCTGTAAAGTTTTTCAGCAACAGGACTCAGTTTCCTTAATTCCTGAACTAACTTTCAAGATCAAATGGGTCACAACTTGAAAACAACTCCAGAAAATCTTTCTAAGAGCCTAAAATTAAGGTAGTGTTTACAAGTGTGGTAACACTCAATCTGAGTGCAATGTAACTTCTGGAAAAACTGTTAAAGCATATGGAAGTCATAGCCTCCTAAATTAAGCTACAGTCTACAGGAAGGAGCTATTATCTGGGAGAAAACTACAGAATGATGATAGATGAAAAATCAGTGATTAGCTGTTATCACCAATGTTGGTAGAAACCAAGAATATTAGGTTCTTGATATGGTGCACTGAGGATGGAACATGTTAATGGTATTCCTGTCAAAAACTCACAAAATGTATCAAATCAGAAAGAAACATTAGACAAATCCAAATGAGGGAGATGCTACAAAATAATCAGCCCATAGTTTTCAAAATGTCAAGGAAAATAAAACAGAAAAGAATGTTGAGGAATGTTTTCCTGATTAAATGAGACTAAATGTCCCTGATTGATAAATGCAATGTTTATTACCATAGTGAATTCTGGACCAAGAACAAAAGTGTGTATAATATATTTGGGGACTATTGTTGAAATGTGAATAGATATTGGTGATGAAATATAAAATATAGGATCCAGCATCATATGGGAACATATCTTTGTTCTGCAGAAGTTAGGTATTCTGCAGATGTACTTCTGCAAACGTACTTAAAGTCAAAGAAATAGTTCTGTAACTTACACTGTAACCATTCAAATACATTCTTATATTTTTATTTTACATTAATAAATATAGGTTTTTGTTACATAAATAGTATTAAATAACATTAAATAGTATTAAATAACAACTAAGTTTTATCTCAAAGACCTTTGTATGGCATATTACATATTATTATATTATTCATTTTAATAGTATCAATGCATTTAATAGACATTAATGGGAAGTTAGGTAGTTTTCATTTTTCAAAATTATAAGCAAGGAAAAACTACAGAAGTAAAATTATTAGATCAAAAGCTATGAGCAATTTAAATACAGAAGTTCCCCAATTTATGATAATTTGATTTAGAATTTTTCAATTTTATGACATTTTGAAAGAAAAAAGCATTTTGCAGAAGGTACACTTTTGCTTTGAATTTTGATCTTTTCCCATGCTAGTCACATTTGGTAGGCTACACTCTCATGATGGCCAGAAAGGGCAGCTCTCTGCAGCTCCACTTGAGTCATGAGGATAAATGATTTCTACTGCACAGCATAATGTATTACTCAGCTATGATGCTATGGAGACTAGGTTATTAAATGCATTTCCAACTCACCAAAATTTCAATTTATTATGTTTATCAGGAAGTAACCCTATCATATTAGCATTGGTACTGGTAGATTTCACCAAATCCTTCTGATATAGTTTTTGAATAGTTGTGTCCTCATCAAACTGGCACAGAAACTTAAATCCCCAATATAAATGCATTAAGAGATGGTGCTTTCACAAAAATCAAATCAAAATGTATAAAAGATTTAGCAATTAAATCAACAACTATACTAATTACTAATTGCTAGAAGAAAAAAAGCAATCAATACTCCACTACATCAGTATAGGAACTTTCATCCTTAACAATATTCCCGTAGCACAAGAATTAAAGCCAAGAATCAATGAATGGGATGCCATTAAACTGGAAAGCTTTTGCACAGCTAAAGAATTAGTCAAGAGTGTCAAGAGAGAATATATAGAATGGGAGAAAATCATTGCCTTCTATGCCTCTGACAGGGGACTAATATCCAGAATATAAAACTACTAAAAGAACTGAACACCAAAAACACAAATAATCAAATCAATAAATGGGCTAGGGAACTAAACAGAAACTTCTCAATAGAGGAAATCCACAAAGTCAACAAATATATGAGAAAATATTTTATATAGCAATCAGAGAAATGCAAATCAAAACTGCACTAAGATTCCATCTCACTCCAGTTCCAGTGGCAAAAATGAAGAATCTGAAAAATAACAGATGCTGGAAGGGTTATAGGGAGAAAGGAACACTAACACACTGTTGGTGGGACTGTGAACTTGTACAGCCACTCTGGAAAGCATTGTGGAGACTCCTCAAAAAGCTAGGAATGGAACACCACCTATGACCCAGCTATCCCACTTCTGGGTATTTTCCCATAACAGCTAGAAATGACATACTACAGAGACACAACTACATCAATGTTTATAACAGCTCGATTTCTAATAGCTAAACCATGACACCAACCCAGATGTCCCTCGCTGGATGAATGGATTAAAAAACTATGGGATATATATACAATAGAGTTTTTTTTCTCTGCTACTAGAGAGAACAATATCATGGTATATGCAGCCAAATGGATGGAAATGGGAAAAAATCATGCTGAGTGAAATATCCCAAATACAGAGACTTAAGGCCCAAGTGCTTTCTCTCATATGTGGAAGCTAGAGCAAAACCTAAGATAAGATGAAATTTAGGTAAGTTTAAGTAATAAACTCACCATAGTTGAAATTTCACATAAGTTGGGGGAACCATACCTATGAAGGTGAGAGAAGAAGGGAGGGAAGCAGGGAGGAGAGGGAGGGATAAAGGGGTTTATCAATCAACTGGCAACACTCATTTCCCATAAGAAGCCTAACTATATACAGGCAGGACTAGCATCAGCCTTAACTTACTATCTTACTATGTCATTATCCATGTATACATGAATATGTAGCAACATTTCCCTCCATTATGTAAGACTATGTTGAACAAATAAAAAAAAGAAAAGAAAAAAAAAGAGATGGCACTTTCAGAAGGTGATTGAATCATAAGGGTGGTTCCCTCATGACTAGGATTAAGGATTTCATAATAGGACAATAGAAAACAATGTTCACCCCTTTTTCTCTTCAATCCCTCTTACTAATGAGGACACATGCTTCCACCCCTCCAGAGGACAAAGTATCAGATTCCATTAGAAGCAGAGAGCAGCCTTAACCAGACATCAAATTCTGGCTCATTGATCTGAGTTTTTCCTTAAGGAATAAATTTCTGTTCATTATGTGTTATTCAGTATCAAACATGTTGTCATAGTAGCACCAAATGGACTAAGACACCCTCACAAAATATGAATTAATTTACCACCACCTTCAACAGTGTATGAGTGCTCCTTATTCCCCATGTACTTCTCACCATTTAATACTAAACTTTTAATTTTATCTTACTCACATATATTGCTGTTGTTTTAATTTGGATTCTACAAATTACTAGTGTGTGTGTTCATCATTTGGATTTTTTTCTATGAAGACTCTATATGTATCATTTTCCCATTTTTTCCATTCATCATTTTCTTATTAAACTATAAAAATCTTTCTGTGTATTATGTTTATTACTCCTTGGTGTTTCTTAATATGCTTTCAAGTCGCATGTTTATCTTTTACCTCTACATACCTCTACAGATGGTCTCCAACTTAGAATGGTTTGACTTACAATATCTGACTTTACTATGGTGAATAATGATTCACTAAAAATTTTATTTTGAATTTTGAACTTCAATTATTTTTCCCAAGCTAGCAATATGCAATAACATAGTCTCATAATGCTGGGCAGAAACAGCAAGTCACAGCTCCTAATCATAAATTGATAGCCGTGTTACCGTAGTATCATCATCACCTAGCAAGTAATTTTAGTACAATGCTTCAAACATTCCTCATGTCCAGTATACTTTCATTGTGCTTTTCACTTTCAGTATGGTATTTAATAAGCAAATGAGATATTCAATATTTTATAAAATAGATTTTGTATTAGAAGATTGTGCCCAATGGCACGCTAATGTAAGTATTCTGAGCACAATTAAAATAAGTTAAGCTAAGCTATTATGTTTAGTAGGCTAGATGAATTTAACACCATTGAAATTTACAATGTGTTAAGATGTAGAACCCATCACAAGTTGAAAAGTATCCGTGTTCATGAATCTTTTTTGTTGAGTTTTTTTTTTTTTTTTTTTTGGGAGGGTGGGCATGGGAGGAGATGGAAACTGGCAGGAGGGCTGCATGTAAAATCTTTCCATGAAGCAGGTTTCCGAGAGTGGCAGAAATTCTTTTCTGCGAGGTGAGTGAATGTCAAAATTTTGTCAAAACTCATTAGTAGACAAACAAGGAAAACTAGAGACACAGAGCCTTGGATACATTAAGCAAGGAAGAAAAGCCAAATAGGGACATAGCAGCCTGGGCTGCAAGGACCACCAGCCAGTGGTTGCACTGCTGGATCAGCAAGAGGGAAGGAAGAACACACACAAATACAGGAAGGACAAATTGGCACAGGAAACACTAGGATCTGAAGGGCTCCTGCTCCTCAGCTGAACCCAGGGACTGCTTAGGGCACATAACTTTGACTGCCTTCATTTTGGGAAGGCAGGCTGTCCCGGCAATTGCTCCAAAATCCATGAGCTCTGTTTAGAGACTGCCCCAATGGCTGCACCACCGGGCAGTTGACCACTCCAGGAGCCCCATATTCTGACTGATTCAGGTTCTGCAAATTCAGAGCAGAGACTGCCCCAGTGGATGCATGATCTGGGCAGAATCTGTGCTTTGAGTCCCCATAACTTTGGAGAGGAGACTTCCCCAGGACCTATGCATTCCAGACAGGAGTCTGATTTTGGTCTTCTTGAGTTTGGAGCAGTGAATGCTCTGGGACATGCACATTCCAGGAAGCCTCTGCTTTCAGGCCCCATGACTTTGGAGCAGAGGCAGCTCCCTGGGATCTGCATGTTCTGGGCAGTCTGCTTTCAAACCCTGTAACACTAGAGCTGAGACTGTCCCAGGACTGTGCATTCTGGATGGGAATCTGCTTTGGGGCTCCTTGAGTTAGGAGTGGAGACTACCCCTGGGGCTGGATGTTCCAGGCTTGTGTCTTCCTCTCAGGCCCTCTGATTCTGAGGCTGAGAATGCCTGAAGAGCTGCCCATCTGGGGAAAGTGAGGGCTTCAGAACACACAAGTTTTGGGTGGCATCTATCCCAGGAGAACTGAGTTCAGGGCAATCACTCCCCCAGGATCAGTGAGCTATCCTCACAGCTGCTCCAGGATCCTCAAGATTGCCAGGGACTGCTGGGGCCTTAGTAGAAGTGGGACAGGAATTTGAGCAGACAGACAAAAAAGCACCTAGGGTGGAAAGCCAAAAGGCTGTATTCACAGGAAGCAGTGGTAGTAAAGGACGGCACGCCCTCCACAAGAGAAGAATATGGGGAGGATTCCTTGGAATCTGATTTCCAGCGGACAGCAGCAAAACACAGTCCCTCCAGAAATCTCACCCTGGAAGTTCCTCCACCCAGGTGCAAGATGTGAACATCTACCCCCACTGTATATTTTGACCTCCTCAGTGGGAATATCCTATAATCTTATCAACTTTCCTGTTGTGTTGTTGGTGGTTCTTCAATTTTTTGTTTGTTTGTTTGTTTGTATTTTGTTTCTTGTTTCTTTTGCTTTGTTTGTATTGCTGTGGTTTAATATTGTTTTTGTTTGCAGTCTTGCAGACCAGTGCATTTTGTTTTGGTGGTTTTAGCCTCCTGATAGTGAACTTCTCCAGTACTCCCTTTTTCCCTTTCTTCTGGCAACATCTAAACTTTATTCTGCTCTCTCTCACCCTCCCTTAAAGACATTACCTCAGTCCCTTCCTGTTTATTTCCTTTCTTTATTTTATCAGAATATTCTACATCATCTCCACTCTCTTGCTGCTCTCACTCCAAATTCACATGTTCCTCCCTACCTTCCTATCACACTTCCTTTGTTCTCAAGACTATTCTGCATTACCTAAGGAATTACTGGAAATCTGAAATAAATGACAAACTTAAAAATGGGTGTTTGCTTTTTTAAACCAGGTACAGTTTGACAACTCTCATAGAAGATAGTTACTAATCCATTTACTCTTTACATAGGTGGTTATTAATTAAAAATTGTAGAGGGGAAAAGGTAACCAGTTCAACCCTGTCAGTTGTATGCTTTGCATGTCCATATTGACTCTTTTCCCTTTTCTCATAAAGTATTAGAAATTGTAAAGGTCAATTTACTCCACAGGTTGGGAGCCAGCTATTGAACTGTACTATTCAAATTGTACCCCAGCCCGAATAAGCAGAGACAAAAATCTCACACCCATCAACAAAGTCCTAACGTGAAATAACCAGTGAGCAATATCAGGCCCCAGTTCCTGACACTGAAAATGAGGAGAAAGGGAAACAATTCTCCTCTTCAAACCCACAACCCCCAGCCAAGGATTCCATGGATAAGAACCAGGATGAAAACATAAAATAGTAGCAACAATCTGATTATTTAAATAATCAAATAGTTAAAAGAAGACTAGGAGAAATAGGAGAGCAATTACAGTAGCCGAAACACAACTTTAATAGAGATTTAGAGTCACTGAAAAAAGATATAGCAGAATTGAAAAACACAATCATTCAAATTAAAAGCTCAATGAAAGATATTAAAATCAGAGTACACTCAGAAGAAAACAAAACTTCAGCTCTCAAGGAAAGAACATGAGACAATGAAGACAAGCTGAGTAATCTTGAATGCAAGAAGGATAGACAAGCAAAATAACTTACTGATCATGATCAGAATTTCCTAGAAGTATGGGATAAAATCAGAAGAAATAACATGTGAGTAACTGGGATAGGGGAAACATTCATCAAATGAATGGCATCATGAAACTTCTCAATGAGATAATCAAAGAAAATTTCCCCTATGTCAGAACTGATCCAGAAATTCACACTGAAGAGGGCTTAGGATCCCAAATAGACCTGATCAACTGAGAAACTCACTGATATATATCATATTCAAACAGAACAAAAGAGAAAAAAAGGAAAGAATTTTAAAGTGGTAACAGAAAGACACCAAGTCACATTCAGAGGCAAATCAAAAAGGATCACAGTGAATTTCTCAAACCAGACCATACAACAAGGAGAGGTGGAATAAAAAATTTGAAACATGGAAAGTAAAAACTTGTCAGCCAAATGTACTATACCCAGTAAAACTCAGTTGCAAATTTGATATGGAAATAGAAACTTTCCATGATAATAACAAATCAGCAACATACATGAAAATAAAACCAGCTCTTCACAGAATACTCAAACACAAACTTCAAACAAAGCCCACAATCAGACAAAAGTCAATGAAAGCGTAGCTCACTAAATGATATCGAAGATGACACAAAATACAGGAAAGATCACATTGTAGGTGATCCAAAACCACATGTCAATTCTAACACTGAATGTGAATGGACTCAATACCCCAACCAAAAGACACAAAATAGCAGATGGGATCAACAATGATATGCTGCTTATAGGAGATATCTCACAGCCAAAGACAGGTACAGATTAAAGGTAAAATGTTGGAAAAAAGCCTACCACATTTATGGCCCAAAAAAAGGAAGCCAGTGGTGCAATTCACATATCCAACAAAGTAGTTTTTGACCAAGAATTAGTCAGATGAGACAAAGAAGGCCACTACATCAAGAAGTTACAACCATAGTTATGATTTATGCATCAAATTCCTACACTTCCAAATACATCAAAAATTACTTCAGAACATTAAACCACTTATGGATCTCCACACAATAATTTAATAATTTGGGGGGATTATAATATTCCTTTATCACCAATAGATAGATCATCAAAACAGAAAATCAACAAAGAAGTCTATAGCCTAAGTCTATGGCTGAGTTTACCTTCTTCTCAGAAGCACATGGATCCTTCTCCAAAATAGGTCATTCCTAGTCCACAAAAGTAATTTTAGCAAATCAAAAAAATTTGGTATAATCCCATGTATCCTATCAGATCACAACAATATTATCCTAGCAATTACCAGCAAGTAAAACAATAAAAATATATAAATACATGGAGAATGAACAGTGCCTTCTTAAATGAAAAATAAATCATAGAGAAATAAGATCAGAACTCATGAAATTCTTGGAAATGAATGAGAATGAAGACCCAGCATGTCATAACAACTGGGTAAGTATAAAAGCATTCTTAAGAGTTAAATTTATAGCATTGAGTGCCTTCATAAAAAAGCAGGAGAAGCCCAAATAAATAAACTTATGCTCCATCACCCATCCATACAAAAAAAGAAATTACCCAATCCCAAATCAAGTAGAAGACAGGAAATAACCGCAATCAAGACTAAAATCAATGAAGCTGAAATTTAAAAACAATACAAAGAATCAACTAATGAAAGAGCTGGTTCTTTGAAAAAAATAAATAAAATTGATGGTCCTCTAGACAATCTCACCAAAATAAAGGACGAAATGAAGCAAATCAACAAAATCAGAAATGAAAATAGAGACATTTCCAGTGTTTCACCCAAAATCCAAAGGATTATCAGAAACTACTTTGAAAACTATACTCCTCCCAAGTTGGAGAATTTGGAGGACATGGACAAATTCTTAGCCACATATGACATTCCCAAAACTGACACAGGAGGATATTGAATACCTCAACACCCATATCAGATACCAAAATTGAACCAGCAATCAAAGCCCTTTCAAAAAAGAAAAGCCTTGGACCTGATGGATTCTCAGCTGAGTTATAACAGGCCTTTACAAAATAATTAATACTTCTCCTTAGTAAGTTATTCTATTTAATTTCTCCTGATTTTGATGGAGAAATTAAAAGGATGGAATAATCACAGACAACTTTTATGAGGCAACCATAACCCTGATACCAAAATCCAACAAAGAGACATCAAGAAAACTATAAAGCAATATCCCTGATGAACATAAATGCAAAAATTCCTAACAAAATCCTAGCAAACCTCAGCAAAAAACACATCAAAATGATAATACTAAACAATCAAGTGGGCTGCATTCCAGGCATGTAAGGCTGGTTCAACATACATGAATCAAAAAATGTAATTCACTCATAAACAAAAGTAAAGACAAAAAACATATGATCATCTCAACTGATGCAGAAAATGTCTTTGACAAAATACAATACCAATTTATGCTCAAAATTCTGGACAAGATATGAATCAAAGGGTCTTCCTTAATTTTGTCAAGGCCATTTATGACAAACTCACGATCAAAATTTTGCTTAATTGAGGAAAACTGAAAGCATTTCCACTAAACAAGATAAGGCTGTCCACTCTCACCACTCTTATTCAATATAATTCTTGAAACCCTAGCGAGAGTTTTCAGAAAAAAGAAAGAAATCACAGGAATTCAAATAGGAAAAAGAGGAAATTAAACTACCCTAGTTGGTGTCAACATGATCCTATACCTAGAAGACTCAAAAAACTCTGTAAAGTTCTTCTGGAACTTATAAATGGATTCAGCAAAGTGGCAGGATACAAGAGTAACTCCCCATAAATCAAATGCTTTTCTATACTACAAAAGCAATTCTGGTGAAGAAGAAATAAGTAAATATGTCCCATTCACGATAAGTTCAAAAAGAATAAAATATTTGGGAATTAATCTATCAAAGAAAGTAAAAGATCTATACAATGAAAACCATCAAGCATTGAAGAAGGAAAGAAATTGAAGCATACTTGAAAAGATGGAAAGACAACCCATGTTCTTGGTTAAACACAATCAGTATAGTTAAAATGGCCATTCTGCTGAAAGCCCTGTACAGATTCAATATAACTCCTGCTCCTCAAGATACCAATGTCATTCTTCACATGTAGAGAAAAATCCATTCTCAATTTCATTTGGAACAATAAGAAACCCAGAATAACCAAAGCACTACTAAGCAAAAAATAAACAAATAAAACAGCAACAAAAACAACAACACACACACACACACACAAGATTGAAGGGGTCACATAATAGAATTGAAATTATACTATTAGAGCTATAGTAACAAAAACAGCATGGTATTGGTATCATAACAGGCAGGAAGATCAATGAAATAGAATGGAAGACACTGAAACTAACTCTCAAATTTATAACCATCAGACATTCGACAAGGGGCAAATATATAGCTTGGAGGAAAGACAGAGAGCCTGTTCAAAAAATGGTGCTGTACGAATTGGACAGCCATATGCAGACAATTGAAATTAGATTCTTATCTCTCACCCTCAAATTGAAATAAATCAAAGAACCAGGAATGAAACCAACAACTATATAATTATTAGAAGAAAAATTAGATCAACATTCTAGCATATTGGTGTAGGCTCTATCTTCCTTACCAAGACTCCCATAATGCAAGAACTAAAACCAAGAATCAATGAATGTCACGCCATTACACTGAAAAGCTTCTGTACAGCTAAGGAATTAGTCAAGAATGTCAAGAAAGGCCCTCAAGAATGGGAGAAAATCATGGCATGCCTCCTATCCAACAGGTGGCTAACATCCAGAATATAAGAACTCAAAAAGCTTACTACCAAAAACCCAGTCACTCCAATCATTAAATGGGCTACTGAACTAAATAGAAACTTCTCCAGAGGCGAAGTACAAAACTCCAAAAGATATATGAGAGAGTGTTCTACATCACTAGCAATAAGAAAATGCAAATCAAAACTGCACTGAGATTCCACCTCACTCTAGTCCAAATGGAAAAAAAATGAAGAACACAAACAATAACAGATGCTAGAAGGGTTGTGGGGAGAAAGGAACACTAACGCACTATTGATGGAACTGCAAACTTGTACAGCCACTCTAGAAAATAGTGTGGAGACTCCTCAAACAATTAGGAATCAAACCACTATACAATCCAGCTATCCCACTCCTGGCTATTTTCCCAGAAGAACTAAAATCAGCTTACTACAGAGACACAGCTACATCAATGTTTATAGCAGCCCAATTTAACAACAGCAAAATTATGGAAACAACTTAGATGCCCCTCACTGGATGAATGGATCCAAAAACTGTGATTGACATATATATATATATGTATATGTATATGTATATACATACACACACACACACACACATACACACACACACACTACATACACAAATGAGTTCTACTCACCTATTGGAAAGAAAAACATCATGGCTTTTGCAGGTAAATGGATGCAAATGGAAAAAATCATGCTAGTGAAATAAGCCAAAAACAGATACTTAAGGGTCAAATGTTTTCTCTTATATGTGGAAGCTAGAGTAAAACCTAAGATAAGATGAAAATCAAGTTTATTTAATAGACCCGCTAAATCTCAACTAACACATAAGCTGTGGGGACTATAGCTATGAAGCGGGGGTCGAGGGAAGTGGGGGTAAACGAGGAAAGGTTCAATACTATAGAATACATTTGACTCCTGTGAGGACCCCAATATATCCAGACAGCCATATAAATCTAGTAATTTCAATGTGCAAATTACATGTATATCTTCACTAGTTTCTGTACGTTGGGGGAACTACAGAGTAGCTATGAGATTGGGGAGTGGGGGAAGGGTTAAAGCAACTCTGTCATTATGTATGCTTGTGTGAAGGTGAACCAATTAATCCCTTCATTATGTAAATTAATACTGAACCAATTAAAAGTAAATAAAAAATAAATTTAAAAAAGAGCTTTTAGTTGAAAGTAGTAAAGCATTTTAAGCTTTCGTTTTCTTTGTATATTCAGGTTTCACATTTTGCTTTGGAATATTTCCATATTCAAATAATATCCTTTTATAATTTCACTCATTACTTTTTCAAAGCATTTGGATCTTAATTTATTAGTCATTTTTACTGTGTGTGAGATGACTATTAAAATCAAATTTTGATTCCAAAAAAATGTACTTCCATATTCCATTTAAAACTTCCTTCTATTTTCTCTACTAATTTGAAATACATTTTATATACTAAATTTTATACATAGGCCTGTTTCTGTTTTCCCACTTAATATCATGAGCACACTTTGAAACAGGACTTTAGTGCTACCAGGAATGGAGGTGTATGTCAGAATAACACCCACCATCATCTTATAGATGTGTTGTAAAGGTTAGGCACAAATTCTAGAACCATTCCTAGCTATAATACTTTCTACTCACTGGCATGCAGTTGATCTTTCTGTATCTAAGACTTATTACTGTAAAATTATGCATAAAGATAAGATTATTACTAAAGAACTGTTAGAATTCTTGGAATATTATTAGGATTGGTATTAAGAAATGAGTTAGCAAATGTAAAATCCTTACCTTAGCAGTTATCACATAATAAATAGTCTTTATATGTTTCCTATTATTGTCAGATTCATTTTATTTTTAAAATGATCCTTGTTTTGCAATATTTGCTTCTTTATTTTTTAAACAGTTTGCAAATTTTTATAAATTAAATATTTATTCTCTCAGTACAATGGATGCTAGGTTAATTATATATATATATATTAGATTAGTTTTGTGTAGATTAGAATTGTTTAGTAATCAAACCCTATCTTAATTTAAAAGTTTGAGTGTATTGAATCATATCTAAGGATTGAACTTGATGTGATCAAAGCTGCCCATCCTGACTACCATTCAACAGCTCCCAGGACTCTGAGCAGTCTGAAAACCTTTGTAATAATTTTGTCTATCAGACCATCACTCCTTAACATGTATTTTTATTTTATTTAGTGAGTAGTGATTGAGCTACTATATTTTATTGTCTGAAAGGAAGTTGCCATTTGGTGTACTTCATAAGAAAACCATCCTTAGATAATATTCTAAAATGTGTAGTTTCAGGAAAGAAAATGAAAAATGGCCACCATCTCCCTCTATCTGAAGGAAGCTTTTAACTAAAAAGGCATGATAAATTAATGTGCACACATGAAAGAAAAGAAGTTTTGTTTAACCAAATTCAGTAAAATGCGTTTATATGAACACATACTGTAACATGGTTAAGTGAGGTAATATTATTATTTCCCCACTGCCGTGATAGATCTACTAACCAAATTAGTCTTTTGTACAGAATATATTACTGGATTTTTTTTACTTGATAGTGCTATTATTTATTATCTTTTTGATTTACTATGAATAGCCTTCTGTATCTGTATATTTATCTCATCATTTCTACTGTTCTGAAAATGTGATTCACTAGTTATTACCACAAACACAGGCTGCTGAATAAAAGGAATTATAATAACAGGCTGTATTTGTTCTATTTTTATACTTTGTTCCACCAAGTGACAGCATGAACTTGCATCTAAAATACAAGTTATTGTACACTGTAGGCCAAAACATAGGCTGGTTCTGGAGTATGAGCAAATAGTGCAGACACGGGACAACAGTGAATGGCTCTCTGGATTCCAGTGAGTTAGGCAGCTCTCAGGCTATCTGAGAGAAACAGTCCAACGTTACCGGAGCAATGTACCCATCTGCAAGTTTTAGTAGCTCCGAATAAGCACAAGGAAGACTGACTGGCTAGTTATTGAATGTTACTCACTGCTTTGCTTGTATGATGATAAAAGTGCCACAGACAGAACTATTATTTTAGGAGGCATACTAAGAGTGACAATCTTGATACATTATGTCATCAAAACGTACGATGTCACAGGGAAAAAAATGATTGACTTTCCAGCAGGAGCTGTTATATTGGGGCAATCTAAGAACTTTGAGACATTTGGGGAAGAAAGGTAAATTTGAAAACTGAATTATTTATTGTTTTTAGTCTCCAGTGTGCCTTTTAATTACTGAAGAATATATATAATATATATATATGTATTATATATAGATAGATATAATTCATGCTATACCCATTTTACTATGTAAAGATGAAATATAATGGTCTTTAGTGTAATGATAAACAATTCTTCCAAATCATGAACCTTGAGTTTTCAGAATTTCTTAAATTCTTTGAACGTTTTCTCTGTTCTAACCTAAAAAAATAAAAAATCTTCAACTTGTTTACATCTTTATATCACACACAGTTTAAAATTAGCTTTAGAAGTGAAGAAACTTGCTCAAGATCACAACTAACAATTTGGGAGCAGGATTCAAAACCAGTCTGCTTAATTTTAAAGCCTCTAGTGAAACCATGAAATCACATTCGTCTTATTTTAAGTGCAATTATTTCCTGAACAATCCAACCCTCCTTAATTTGTTTGTTTTGAAATTTTATCCAAATATGTGTAGAAAAATTTCAATGCAAATCCACAATAAAGATTAACATATTAGCTAAAAGAAGCAAACTACATATAAAATGTTCAGTTTTTCTGTGTTCTGAATCTCAGATTCCTCTTCCTTACTCTCCAGAGACAACCACTGTTATGAGCTTGGTATGTATTCAGCCACACAATAGTTTTAATGCTGTGTGTGTATTATCCAACAAGTCTTTAACTTTAGTAAATTAGGTGTTAATCTACTTAAATTGCACTTTACTGGGAAAATGATCCTAACTTTCTTTTTACAAGTGCACATGTAGTTTAGTTAATTAGTTTAGTTGATTTTAACAATTATATAATAATAAATATATATAATTTAGCCAGTATTTTGTTTATGAATATTTGTACATACAATTTTCAATGTGAAATAAATATGAACTGGAGCTGGAGAGGTGGCTTGGCGGTTATGGTGCTTGTCTGGCACGCACAAGGACCCAGGTTCGAACCTTACCACCACGTGCACAGCAGTGTAGGAGCAACAAAAGTCACATGAAAAACTGAGTGAAGCTCATTCTTTCCTCTCTTCTCTCACTGTCCCTCTCTCTTTAAAAAGAAAAGAAAAGAAAGAAATATGAAACATGTACACATGTAAAGTTTCTGTAGGTTTATCTACGGTACATACCTAAAAATATGTCCATTGATAGCATAGACAATCCAGTGAATTTTTAAAAAATATAGTAAGTATGTTAAATTACCTTTCTCAAATTATACCACATTATATTGCATAGTGCTGTATAAATAAGTCTATTTTCTATACTATCAATCAAATTCTTTTAAAAAGTTAATCGCTTAATTTATCATACATATATAAAAAACCACATATATGTATGTGTATGTATGTATATATATATGCAAGTTTTCAAAAACAATACGTAAACTTACCATCAAGATTTTAAAAAAAGAATAATATTGGCACCTTAGAAGTTATGTATTCCTACCAAATCATATTATTACTACCTTCTAAATTAATTTTGAGTTCATAGTTATTTTTCTTTATAGATTTTGCCATTTGAATACACATGTCCAGCTTTGAAATCCTATTTGTAAACCTAGATGCACAAATCTAAAACTATAATAAAAATAGACATTTTTTTCAGGGAAAAATTTACTGATAGTATCACAGCATTTCTTTTCCTTTTCTTTTTAAAGAGAGAGATTAAGAAAGAGAGAGAAAATTAATTTTATTTATTCTTTTGGTTTCAGTTTTTCCAACATTTAGTTGTATATGTGGTACTGGGATTTGAACCCTGGTCCTCACACATGCCAGGCAAGCACTCCACTGCTAAGCCACCACACCAGGCCCATCATAACATTTCTGAGAGTATATTAGAGCCTGCTCTGGATCGGTCAGTAGATGAAGCCTTGAAAGTCCCATGAAAGATAAGACTCATGTACTTTGAGACAGCTAGCTAGTTTGATGTGAGAAACACATACTAGGTGATATCCCACAGAAACAGAGAGAGTAGGTATTCTGATTTTCTACCTGTAAGTTCAGCACAGACCAACTTAAAGTCCCAAAAATTTCTCAGAGCAGAAAACTCATAGGAATATCCTCACTACCTTTGCTTCTTAGTATTGTTTGTTTACGTCAAAATACTAACCAAAATGTGTGATTATTAACTATTCATTAATGTTCTTCCATCTCCTACCACTGTCCTCTAACATGAAGTCAAGGACCATAACTCTTGTATTTCCCATTTTATTTGCAATGAATGAAGTACTCCTTGATATAAAGCATATTAGGGAATTTAACTTGATTTCCTACCTAAACTTTCTAGAACACATGAATAAAGTCTTGAAGTATTTGTAGGAGTATGCCAGTGTTAAGGTTTTTGAGAGGAGGCCATTTCTGTAAAGCAGAGAGGTACATGAGAAGCCACAAATTATTTAATATAGCTGGAGTGAATAATTTGGTAATATGGATAAAAGGGATCAGGGGAGAAATAATGTTGAAAAGGAAAGCTGAAAAAACCCATGAATTATTTCTCCATTACAAAGTCATGAGCACTACTGCTATTTTTAAGCAAAGAGAGTTTAAGAATATTTTTTTTAAGAAGAGTGAGAGAAAACTAAGCAGAATGGATCTGAATAGGACAAAGCTGCAGTTATAACTGTTTATTTGGTAGCTTTGCTCTAGAAAAGCACAGATTTGAGTTTTGTATGAAGTTCATGTATAGAGGGAAAAGGAGGAGCTTTCCACAGGCAGAATCAGTACTATTTGGTAACCTACTCAACGTTACAGGTGAAAGAGAAAGATGAACAAATATATTTTTTGGATTTCTGTTTGGGGCTGCTAAATGTAAAATGGTGCCATATGCAAAAATGAGGAATAAGAGGGAACATTTTGGGAGAGGGAAGGGTGAGAAAATGAGCAGTAATGTCATCTTTAGTTTGGATTTTTTGGAAAAATATAAGGCACTATTACAAATCGTTTCTGCTTTGTGTCACTTAAAAACAAATCTCTTTTATTACCTGGATACCAAGTGTGATGGTTCCTAAATATTTGATAGATACATGTTTATCTTTCTGATTTGCTTTTGAAACACTGCCCATAAGTATCCAGACACTCAGAGATTGAAATAGTGGAATGTTAAAGGAAGAAAAGAAGACAGGCTTAAGGCTGTTAATTATATTTTTCAATTTAAATATGAACTCACCTACTTATGTAAACAGGTAATGTCTTTTAAATGATTATTTCAAAAAGAAAACACTTTTTTTTAATATTATAGGAAGAATTTTGTTTCATTATAAGCCTATTATTTCACATTAGCTGACCCCCAAACTGATAAATGCCTACAACATAAGACTTAATGTGTGAAGAAAATAAAGATGATAAGGTTTTTGCCATTTATTTTTTATCTAGTCACAATAGGGGTTTTAATATATTAATGCAAACTGAATGAAATTACCCAGATATTGAATAAAATGTACTTAACATTAAAGTGTTTTTAAAAGTTTAGATTTGAGACTATTTATATACTACAAAAAAGGACTTTGAAAAAAATAAATTATTTCATATATTTAAAGGGGTCCTTTTCAATTTATAAATAATCCAATTAAATAGATAGCTTTAATATTTTTTTGAAGTTGTCCAATTTTGAATCCAAAATTCATAGTAGATATTAATTGTTTTCAATAACTTAAGAACAGAATAAATTATTTGTTTAAGAAATGTATAGTGGGTTCTGGAGTGGTGGCTCAGTGGTTATGGTGCTTGCCCAGCATGCGCGAGCAAACGAGTTCAAACTCTAGCACCCACGTATACAACTCAGTGTCAGAACAACGAAAGCCATGTGAAAAACTCAATAAAAATTGATTATCTCTTTCTCTTTCTCTCCCTTACTGCCCTTCTTTCTAAAAAAAGAAGAAAAGAAATGTATAGGGGCTGGAGCAGTGTCTCGGTGGTTACCTTGCTTGCCTTGCACTCCTGAGTACTCCAGTTCAAACCCCAGCACCACGTACACAACACAATGTCCGAAGAATGAAAGTCACACGAAAAAAAAAACTAAATAAAATTGCTTCTCTCTTTCTCTCTCTCATTGTCCCTCTCTCTCTTTAAAAAACAAAAAAAGAAATGTATGAATGTTCACATGAAATGATGCTCCAGTAAAAGTTTATAGCTTTGATGCCATATTAATAAAAAGACAAAGTTTAAAATTGAAAAAGGAATCAATAGCATAATTCTTTCTTCTTTTCAGTTTCTCAGCTTATAGGACAAGACATGAAATAAGGCCAGTCAGACAAAAAAAATTAAAGGTAAGAAGAGACTGCTTAAATCCTTATTCATTTTCTGACATAAAGCCAAATGATCCAAAACCAATCTGACCAACTAAATTTATTCTATCTAATCTTTGACTTCTCATCTTTAACATCAGCAAGTTCAACAACATGAAATTCACATTTTAGTTGAAAGTGAGATGTATCATTTTAAGGATTAAAGCACCCTTACTTCTTTCTGCTTCATATTGTCAAATGATACCAAAATTTGTTCTACTCGAATCTATTAGTATTTGCATAATCTAATTATGTTTAAAAGTAATATGCACTTGCAAATGAAGAGTAAAAGAAAGAAAATAATTAAACCTAAAAGCTGAAAAATTTAGAAACCTAGGTAGAACTAAAAGGTGCAAAAATGACTAGTTCCTGGTCTAGATCAAAAAGGTTTTTTTCAAAGTTGGGACATCAAAGGCTTCACCATATCCCAAAAATCACCACCTTATGGGTCAAGCTTTTCAAGCATGCCTTTGGGATACATTCAAAATCTAAATTACAGCAGATGATAAGAAAAGAGAGATTATAGAATCATATAAAATATACAATCAAAATCATAAAAAGATAATGTGAGGAAGGAAATGATAAAAACCACAAAGAAAGATGCAATAAAGTTTTGCAATTATTATGTTATACTCAATTGTCTAAATACATCAATTAATATACAGAGATTGTCAGAGTGAATTAAAAGTTATAATTTGCCTACAAGGAAACAACTTAAAATATAAAGGTACATATACATTTAGAGTAAAGCAACTGATAAAAAGATATGATGCTAGAACTTATCAAAATAACGTGGAAGTAGCTATATTAATCTCAGAATGAGCAGACTCTAGGGCAGGGAGAGATGCCAGGGACAAAGAAAACATTGCATAGTGATTGAGGAAATACTCGAAGACAGGTATATCAATCTTCAATGGGTATGAACACAGAATGTTCATATATTTTAAGCAAAAGTTGACAGAACTGCAGGAGAGTTCACTATTATAGAGTTTACATCTCTCTGTCAGAAATGAACAGAGCCAACATGCAAAAAATCAGAGCACAATGTTAAACTCAATAGCACCATCAATTAGCTGGTGTAAAGCCACCTATAGACTTCTTCATTCAACAACAGCAAATTGCACATTCTTCTCAAGTTCGCATGTAATATTTACCAAGATAGACCATATCTCAAACCATAAAACATACCCTAACAAATATAAAAGTATATCATAAAATACATCCACAGAAATATTAAAAAAATAAAAATTCAAAATACATGGATATTAAACAATAGATTTACAAAAAACATATATGTCATTGAAGAACTCTTAAGAGCAACTTTATAGTAGTTTTCACTAAATACCCTTATCTAACTTTGTGGGTATAGGAAAACCTGTATTTACAAGGGTATTTTATAGAGCTAGATACATATATGAGAAAATAGATAGTCATGAGATCATTAATCTAAGATTCTACTATATAAAATTAGAAAATGAAGAACAACTTAAATCTAAACTAAAGCAGAATAAAAGATAAAATTTGAGTAAGAATAAATGAAATGGAATATAAGGTCAATAGAGAAAATTAATATATATTGTTTCAAAGAATAAGAAGACAAGTTGGTAATATCAAGATGAATGAGTGGACAGACATCAGTACATATCTCATGGGCATAAAAGGATAGAAAAGGGATATTATAAACAACTCTATTTCCGCAAATACAACAATCTTGATAAAACAAATTAATTTCTTGAAAGACATAATCTGCCAAAATTGAAAGAGAAAAATACACCACATGAATGGCCTATATCTAACCAATAAATTGAATCAATAATTAATATCGTCCCCAAACAGAGAGCACCATGCCCAGATGGATTTACTGGTGAGTTCAGCTAAATATTTAAGGAAGAAAGTATATAAATTTCCATTAGTCTCTTCCAGAATGTAAAATCAGATGAATTATTTCCTAATTCATTCTCTATCAGCATTATCCTACTTTAAAATCAGATAAAGATTTTTAAATTACAGACTAATATCTCTAATGAGGAAATTATAAATTAAATAATGAAATATCACCACAAACCTCTAGAATGGCTAAGATTTCAAACAAACAAACAAACAAAAAAAAAACCCACTTCATATGAAAAGAGACTTGCTTCACCTTCAAGGATACGCAAAGATAAAAGTGAAAGGCTGAGAAAGTATCCCATTCAAAATGGTTATAAAAGAAGGGATTTCTGTCATTTATGACAACGTGGATGATAAATCTAAAGGACAATATGCTTTAAAATAAGTGATGTACAAAGTGACAGATTCTGTCTGAGCTCACTTATATGTGAAATCATACAAAAAGTGAACTTACTAAGGTAGAGATTAGAATGGTGGGTTGCCAAAGGCTGGGAGAGTGGGGGAAATGCAGACACATTTGTTAAAAGATTCAAATTTTTAGTCATGCAGGTTGAATAAATTCTGGAGGGCTAATGTATAGCATAATGACTATGGTTAACTGTACTGTATTGTATACTTGAAATTTGCTAAGAGAAGATTTTAAATATTCTTTCCACATTCATACAAATTACGTGATGGATAAGGTAATTAGGTGAATGTACTAATTATTGCATAATGTATTCATATGTCCAAATATGACCTTGTACTTCACAAATAAAATTTTATGTCACTTATAATTTAATAAATTAGAAAAAACAAGAGTTAATTCAAGGTGAACATGGAGATAATTAATGTGTAATTTTTCAACAAATGTGATTATAAAGCATAACCAACATATGAGAATATGAGGTGGAGGGGGACAAATACACAAGTTGGATTTAAAACAAAGGACGGGAGAGGCAGATCACCTTTATATATTTTTGAGAATAGTTTCTAGAGAAAGGCATTAGTGATAAAGGAAAGCAAAGGAATCTGCAAAGCAATGTCAAACAGAGAAGAATATGGAACCAAGATCAAGGGAAGTTTTGTTCCTTAACAGAAGTAAGAGCAGTTCTTGAGTGGTAGAAGGAAAGGAGACAGAAAATACAGGTCCTGACGCCTATAGAAGTGTGGTTCGGAGTGGAAGAACCATAAAATCACAGTTGGGTTGCTTCATTTCTCACTGGTAAAATCCTGAGTGTTCAGAAGGGATTGATGTGGGGCTTCCAGAAATGATGAGAGGTTATGAAATTTTTATTTCAGTAAATGTTCATTGACAGGATTGTTCACTACCAAAGGGAAAACCACTTAGTCTGGATTTGTAATTTGTCAAATGGAAAATTTTATCAAGATTGGATATTATCAATACTTTCTATCTGTACCCATTTAACATGTGATTTTTAAAAACTCCTTTATTTGTATATTTTCTGTATTATTAGACAGCATGTTTTTTTCTGTTATGGTTATTATGTATGTTGGAACAGTGTAGGCTTGAGGCAAAGATGTTTACAAAACTGATGCTATAGTAAAAATGAATATAATGATGGCCAGAACAAACTGAATATTATTGTTTGCATATATAACTACATATGTACATAAATATAGTTAGCTATAGATATAGATATACCACGCTAGACTTAAAATAGAGCACACTGAATGCAAAGAAAGACCGGCTAACTGTCTTCCATGAAGTTAAGGCCGATGACATTTTGGTGAAATTAACATATATTTTTCAGTCTGGATCTCAAGCTTCTGGGTTTACAAAAACTGAATTTTTGAAAAATCAAGTAACAATACATTTCTCAGTGAGAAGTCTCCAATGAAGAAAGCTTAAAAACTTGAAAAGTTTTATCTTTCATTTTATGAATAAAGCAATAAAATGACATTATATATTTAACAGCATATCTGGAACATGAGAACTTCATGCATAGTATTTTTATTGTTACATATAAAATCAAAGCATTAACTTTTTAATTACTAAGACTAAAACTATCCAGTTGAGTGAAAACTTATTTTTACATGCTCAGGACATATTGCACATGCACACAATGCACATATGCACAGATACACAAATTTCATTATGAGCATGATGAAAAAATACATGGTGAAATGTGCATGGACTGATTTGGCCGCAGACAGGAAATTTTGGCAAAATTTTCAATGGTGTGATTATAAAGGAATGAGGAGATAAAAATGGTGGCTAAAACAGGAGGTCATTAAAGAATACTTTTTTTTTTTTATTTTTTTTTATTTTTTGAACAACCTTACACGATTTTAACAAAATAATATAAAATGTGTATAAAATGTGTAAATATTCTGGATATTGCAATTATCTCCAGAAGTGCCCCCCCCAATTACCCTCCCTTATCCCTCCCTTCCCTTTCCCTTTATAACTCTAAAAAAAGATATTAGATTATAAAGCATTACATCTTGTCTGGGTTTAACTCATGTTACTAGACCAACTTTGTCATTGTCCAGGGTCTAGTCCCCACCTCCACAGATGAGTGGGGACAATCGACCCTTAGATCTCTGGGTCAAGCTGATTTTACTCATCATGATCTCTTCCATAACCATCCATTTACCCTCAAAGGCTGCAAGGTCATTGTTTCTAATTGCTGTGTAATATTCCATGGTATAAATGTACCACAGTTTTTGGATCCATTCTT